>PNEQ01049780.1:0-134659 GCA_003012365.1 Medauroidea extradentata
CTCTAGAGACAATGGTATCTAATATTTTACAAGCATTTGAGAACAAGCAATTTTGTAGAACAACTGCTTGCGATTTAAGCAAAGCATTTGATAGCATTGACCATAAAATACTTTTACTTAAGTTAGATTATTACGGTATAAAGGGTGTTGCACTTAGTTTTTTCAAATCTTATTTATTTGACAGGACACAATATGTGTGATATGGTGGAAATATGTCTAGTCAGGTTGAGGTAAGTTATGGTGTACCCCAGGGATCTGTCCTGGGACCACTATTGTTTGTCTTGGCAATCAATGATCTACCAGGTAATATTTTGAATTAAAAAACTGTTATGTTTGCAGATGACACTAATTTTATTAGCACTCATGCTGATTTCGATGGAATAAATAAATTAGTTAAGGATACACTTAGCTGTGCCAATGAATGGTTTAGGGCTAATGGTTTTTTATTAAATAATGATGAAACACAAAATTTATTGTGCTCTTTAAGGAAGTTTGATCAAGATATGTTTTCAAATGAGGATGGAGCTATTAATATATTGGGTTTAAGAATTGATTCAAAACTAACCTGGAGTAGTCATGTTGAGTATATTTGTGCTAGATTGTCCAGGGTATTATACTTATTGAGAAATTTAACTTTCATGGTCCCCAATACATATTTGAGGTCTGCCTATTTTGGATTTTTTCAATCCATTTTAGGTTATGGTATTCTGCTATGGGGGAGCAGTACCCATTTAAAAGAAGTCTTAATTCTGCAAAAAAGGCAATACGAATAATAAACAGGGCATCATTTAGAGAGCATTGCAAACCGTTGTTTAAAATAAGCAAAATTTTAACTGTAGTAAATTTGTATATGTATCATTGTTTGTTATATGTAAAAAAAAATATCAACAAATATTGCTTTAGACACGATGTTCATTCTTTCCATACTCGAAATAATTCGAAGTTGGATGTTCCTTTTACAAGATTAAGTGTTATCACTAATAGTTATATGGTTATTGGTGTAAGACTTTTTAATACTTTGAGTATTGAAATCAGAAGTTTAAATTTTAAGTCTTTTAAAAAAAGGATATATAACTGGTTATTACAAAATCCTTTTTATCATGTTGATGAATACTTTGAAATGAATGTTGTGATTTGATTGTTTGTGATAATGTTTTATGTTATTTTTATCATTTTGACGCTGTCTATTGCAATGTATTGCCGAATGACAATAAAGATTGATTGATTGATATGTCCCACGCCCTCTTAAGAAGTATTTTGGACATACGCCATTGCAGAAAATCGCGTGTCACAGAAAACCAAAGAATACAAACAGACACACAAGTAAGCCAACGCAAGGACCTACTCAAGTGTGTGTTTACCTTTGTTTGCCAGTTGCAAACAAAGTTTCTTTGCTTGTTCGCTTGTCTGTTTGTGTGTGTTATCTAGTTTTCTGTAACACACCCCAAAATTCCTCTTTAGTTTGTAACAATAATTTTGATTGCGGAATGCGTTGATAGATCATTGCCATCCCCCAACCTGGAAAACCAGAGATCAACGCCATACTTCCTGTTCCTACTTTCTTCTTCTTTTTTTTTTTTTTTAACCTAAACGAGAACATATAACAAAATATGTTTGGCAGTTCTGCTACACTGAAAGAAATCACTTTGCAGTTACCACACAATAGCGTGTGATTGTCACAATATTTTTAATGATTTTATAGTAATCACAAAACGAATTTTGCAGGGTAACAATTTACAAAATGTTTTGCAACCGCCACAAAATATTTTTTCTGTGTAAAAAAGATTTTATCAAGGTCGGCTAATTTTTTTTTTTTAAGACACTAATCATTATGTTTTAGCTATTTATGTAATCTACAAAATTCTTGTTAGTTAACTTTTCACACGAAAACTATAATTTCATGCCTTGAAATACTTAGCTGTTTGACAAAGGCCATTTAAACAAAATTGCCAAAACGATTTGCGATGCATCTGCTCTTGTTTGGGTTTGAAAAAAATTATAGCAAAGACATTAGAAACAGGGGATTATGACATGATTGAAGGATGACAGATGGAACAGCGACGAAACGCAAGGGCGAGGGAAACGGGAGTACCCTGAGAAAACACTCCGGCCAGCGTCAACGTATGCCACATGCAAAAAATTCGGGAGAAATATGCAGACATGTTTTTCATTTTTCACAAATTTGCAAACATTTAATAAAACGTGCAGTAACTCGATATCGACGAAATTAATTGAACTGAAAAAAAAAATCAGTCCAATTACCTTAATGCATGTCAATATAGAGATTTTTCTTAAAAATTTCCTTTCAAAAAATTGGTAAATTTGTTAAAAAAAAAAAAAATACTGGAACAATTTACCGGCCCAAGGTAATTTACGCATAAGCAACGAATGCCTATTTTTTCTTCTCTTTGCACCCAGGACTGCGTTCGAGGATGATATCCCAAAAACTGCAGACCAAAAATTTACTTGCTCTGACGGTGTCTCAAAAATTCAAAGTAATCACTCTGAACATCTTGGCAGAGTAAAATGTTTGATCACGTGATTTCAATAAGTAACTGAGAGTACAATTTACGTTCACACGGACTGCGATGATGGACGGAGCTGCTTTATGGTTTTCTTCAGTTTACATGTTCTACTTCGAAAAGTTATTGTAATTAGGCCTAAATAACCTTTTAATGTTGTGGGTGTACATTGATAACCTGTACATGAACATTAGTTTTTAATACTGAAGTGTACCTATAAAAAAACATATTCCTTTTGTAATTTTAAAAAAGTCCGGTAATTTTCATCTAGCTACCCTTCAATGACGGACAATTTTAATGTTTTATGATTACAGATGTCTTATAAAACACCCTAAAATGCTATTTTAGGGTTGAAATGCTAAAACATCCACAACTAACGTAAAAAAAGAGTGAACGAATAGTTACAAATAATAATTTTAAAACCACACTAACCAAAATAAACGAAACCTCAACTACTCTAATGTAAAATAAATTAAACTAAATTAGCCTGAGGTAAGCTTGTTTTGAAACAATCGAATCTATTTACTCTACGTCAGTTCCAAAACCAATTTTTCTCTGGTTCTACTCTGCCTTACTCTGCATTACTTAATCTGCTCCTTGAGTAACGATCCGGAACACAGCCTAGCGTAATGGTGGGATCACAACGACGCGACAGAGGCAACGCGAATGCCCACGACGCGATTTAAAAAAATTGTCACCCAATCAGCAACGTATTTTCTGTAACTTCAGCACGTCCGCCTCGACGCTGATTGGCTGACTCTTTTGTTATTCGCGCCGTGTCTGTCGCGCTATTGCGATTACAGCATGAGTGTTAATGTCATATGCTTAGAGTGTAAAGTCATAGCCTAGTTCTTTTTTTTTTTTTTTTGGTCTGTTGTGCATTTAATTGCTAGTACTCAAAATTTTGGGTATCTCTATCTTCAGCCTTATTTTATAACTTGACTTGATTTAAATATTATAGTTATTTATACTTTTCATTAAACCCTGTTAGTCTGCTTTGTATTGTAGGCGATGTTTTTGCTCTTATGTTGGTAAACTCACGACATAAATTATAATACTAATTTTAGTGTTCTCACTGCACATCGCTAGTTCATTTTTGCCTTTTATTTTCAGTATTGCCTTAGAATTAAGTTGGAAATGTCATAAAATAATTGTACATTGTAAACAGAAATTTTATTGTCCAGTGTAAGACAAGGTGACATCGCCGTAACTGCACCATTAATAAATTCGTATTATTGTTATTATTATGCCTACTGCCTGCGTTACTGTAAAGCTTCTTCGTCGCTGCCTCGGCCCTCCGACCTCTCAGTACCAAGGGCGGGGTCTTCGGGAGTTTTATTACGGCACGACCACCCAGTATTCGCCATCATAAACCACCCAGATTGTGGCGAGACACTTGCCAGCAACAACATAGTCCCAACCAGCACCCCTACCTTAGGGAGTTGGTAAAACCCATCCTCCCCTCTCCCCTTCTCTATCCGTCCTTCAGGGGCCATCCCTTACCTCGGCGGCGGGTGGAGGCAGGCCGCGTGTCAGATGGACAATATATCAGTGCAGTGACCCGTGTGCGCGTTGTATCCAGCCTGCTGGTGACGTCATCACCGTGGTAAGTCAACACCGGGCGTGGTACATAAGTCAACGCTAAAACCATTAGTCATTAACTGTAGGTTTCTTGAAGCCAATTTGCGACAATTAAACAATAGCAATCCTAGACAATAGTTTTAGCCAACGTTTTAAACAAAATTGTTTCCAGTGTTACGAACTTCTGAGGCACAATCTCTGACGCCGGAACCTCGTGCATTTAACTGCGGCGCAAGAGCTCACGCGTAACGAATTAGTAATTTTGGATAAATATTTACTCTTAAAGTTGGCAAATACCATTATCTAGGATTGCCATTGAGTATTTTATCCATATTGGCTTCGAAAAAAAAAGCGTAGAAATCAATTGATGTTTTCAGCGTATATTTATCTACCACTCACTCTTAAGAATGCATGTGTTATAGTCCTATATACAATTGATTACTTTAACATTTGACTTTACGCTTCCGTTACTTTAAGTATTTTGTCAATACGCAATACAAAGTTAAAGTATCGACAGTTGAATAAACGATTTAAGGATATATTTTTGAAAAAAAAAAAAAATTATTGTGATATAAGTCATATTTTTGCCGTATAAGCATGTCACGAAGATATTAAAAATAAATAAATAAGCCCAGTTATTTAAATATTTTCCATTTATGATTACAGTTTGCATCGGTATCTATTGACGAAATTTAGAGTTCATCTACAAATACTTCTCAAATTCTGTTTGCAAGATTTCCCGAATACTTCTAAACCATACTTGTTACATTTTTAACGAAGTCTTAGTACTGGAGAACAAAACCATGCACAGAAATAAATATTTTTTATATAATATACATAATCAGCTTTTTTTTTTTTTTTTTGGTAAACGACCATCTTGGCTTTGACTTTAGGTTTTCAGTTTATCGGAAATGTGAAGTCAAGGCTGCTTGACTTGGCGGCGCCATTGTATACGATCCCACAAGAAGTAATGTATTGATATCTGTCGTAAAGTCAAATGATAAAGTTTCCAGTTGTGTATAGGCCTTTAGGAACACACGCCATTGCTTGTGAAATTTTCTGTCCACTTCATTCGTACTCTGCTGTTGCTGACCAATTGCTCCTCACACTTACGGGAACGGACTACAGCGATTTTCATCAACATGTTTCTATTTTTATATTTTTACCAGATATTTCTTTTCTTGTTTTAAACACTAAGTGTGACTAAATTTTGCTCTTATAAATTTTTTTACCTCGCATAGTTTTCGTGTAATTACTTGTTAAATTCAAAACTTGCATGTTTCCGCTTTATGGACGACACTTAGGGCCGTTATTATAAACCTCTTTCGAATGACAACCAACTGCTATCCCCATATAGAAAGCATTGGTGAGCAGTTGGTTGTCATTCGAAAGGTTTATAATAACGGCCCTAAGACCAACTCACTTACCAAACTGAAAAAGTGAATAATGATGTTGTAGGCTACAATTTCAGCTGTGGTAAACCGCAAAATAATATATGTTTGTATTTTTAAAATATTACTGAATTTTTAAAATTTTATTTAAAATTTTGGTATTTTTATTTAAATACAAAAAGTTTTTATTCTTGGTTTTTATGTACGTGAAATTGTAGCTTGCGACGTCTTTACACACTGAATTTTTTTTCAGTTTCGTATGTCAATTGGTATTAGTGTTGTCCTTAAAAAAAAAACATGCAAATTTTAAGTTAAACAAGCCATTACGCGAAAACTAAGAGAGATAAAAAAATTTCTAAAGAGCAAAATTTTGTCACTTTTGTTTCTAAAAGAAAAAAAATATCTGGTAAAAATAAAAAATTAATACACGGTGATGAAAATTGCTGTAGACCGTGATATATTTCAATTCCTGAAACGTAGCAGCCTTCATGTTTGAAACCTATGCCGTCTGTTGTACTATAGTTAGAGAAGGTGATTTATCGCGAGAATGTTTTCTTCCAGCGTATTCTGCAAGTCATGTAGCTTCCTGCGTCATGTATTATTGGCCGGCGGTTATGTAGCACGGTCTAGTTGTTTACAGACGAATCACAGGCGTCAAGTAGTAGCGCACCAAAGTTACCATTGGCCCAATCAAATAGGGACTCGCCAGTAACGAAATGAAAGCGTCGTAAATGAATACATTACATTGAAGTCTAGCAAACAGTCAACTTTTCCCGCGATAAATCACCTTCTCTAACTATAGTAATTTGTGTGCTGTCCACTGTTGTCCTTGTTGATTGCCATTGTTCAGTGTTTGTTTTCATATGCGTGTTCTGTTGGGTTGGTGTTTTGTAGTAAATGGATGGTTTTTCCAACTCGGAATTTCTGGGCATTTCTTGCTTACTGCTGTGTTCGTCGGTTGTATTATAGTAGTTAACTATATGTTGTCAACTGTTGTTTGTCGAATCTCATTGTAATTTTATATTCAGTGTGTCTTTCTTTTTATTGGTTTGCATTTACCTCTGTATGTTTTGTTGTAGTTGGACTGGACTCCCAGTTCGGAATTTCTCGATATAAACACAATGAAAATATTATTGTTTTCCATCAAGCACATCAGTTATTTTCTTTAAGACCAATTCGTGGGTTGCAAATTTTATGTTTTTACAGGTTTCAGCACTAAATCGTAAGCAATGGTGTGTGCTCATAAACCCATATATTCTTATTATCAACTCCACTGCAACAAACATTCAACATCTCGAGTCAACACCTTACAACTAACGCAGGTAAATCTAATTCCAAAATAGTCGAAGCATGGAAATGAATAGAAGTGTAGAGATTTTGGTCTGCGTTAAGGTGGTCGTCTGCCCAAGCCACTGAGAGGTGTGGAGAGCTTCGGCCGACACAAATTTATTCGAAAACTGCTCAACGTACAGTGCGTTAGTGAAGTTTGGTTAGGAATGGCATCCATAGAATGTTACACACATGTATAGACTACCCATTTCAGGTCCTCCATTTATCTGTGAAGTTTACTTTTTCACTGCTGAAAAGGGCGGAAATGAGAGTTTTTGCTGTCCTTTTTAGATATGAAAGTTTAGTTGCAGAATTTTTCAAAATGTAGGTATAGGCGTGTACAAAAACTGCTCTATCTTAAATATTGAGTTATAAGATGATATGTTATCGACTGAGTGTCCAGTTCAGTGACTTGCGCCTAGATGATAGGGTGAGCCGTTATGCGAGTGCTGTGTCACCCGTACCGCTTCCACACTACTAGACCTCTAACGCGTAAAATACTTTCACCCAAGTAGCCACCTTAAGCAATTTTAATGGACCTCAACTCAAAGCCACGTTTCTTCTGAAAGTGTGTTTTGTTATAATACAAAACTGACTGAGTATATGTTTAACAGTTCCGCGAAAAAGAGCACGCTAAGCGAGGCCTTCTCTTTCATAGTTATCAGTTCGTTCTCTCTCGCGGTGTTGGTTTTCTGTGTCCCGCACTGTACGCTCGCTGCTGTTCCGTGTCCGGGAGTGTACACTGGTCGAGCGGGGCTGGCGGTGTGCGGTGGCTGGTTCCAGGAACGCGCCGCCATCTGTTGTAAGCAGTTTGGCGAGCCCGCCGCGGGAGGCGCCAGCTGTGTTGTTGCTACACGGGCGTCATGATAGCGGACACCGACGTCAGGCGTGCCGCGTCTGCAGCTACCCTACCACGCTGTGAGACGACATCTTTGTGGTCCAGCGACTTGTAGCCAGCGTCCTGACGCCTCACGACGGGCCGTAGGCAGGGTTTTATCCTCGGGGGACCTAGCAAATATCGTAAAGGACAATATGGGAAACTCCTGCTTTTTAGCATTGTAAAGCGTGAGATGAGTTACCGACGGCGTGTACTGGAAACACTAGCAAAATTCACATTCTTATGTATATTTACTGACTGAATTTCTCTTAGGCTAATGATATTTGAAAGTGTTTGTAAATTTTTCAGATTTTAACTTATGAAAATAATATCAAACAGAGTATGTCTATATTATAAAATGACGATTACATTTCAATTTATACATAACAGGTATTTAAAACTTGAACTGTCCAGAGAGCAATGTGCTACTGCAGAAGGAACAGCGCTCCTGTCGGCGTGTGCTGGAACCAAATAAAACGTCTCGTGTTTTTCTTATGAGTTTCCTATATTGTCCTTCACGATATTTGGTCCTAGAGGAGCGCGCACTCCTACAAGATTCGTCTCCGAGTCCATCGTCTACTCTATTATGCCAGTTGGTTGTGTTCATCCCCAGTTGAAGTAGATCCTCACGAAGACCATCGGTCTACCTCTTCTGTGGTCTTCCCCTTGGTGTTGTTGTTCATTAGGGTTTTAATGTCCATCATATTCACCCCATATGGAATAAAGTTATATCTGAAATCGGCCAGATCTGGGCCAGGTATGAATTAGTGTATATTTCTCTATCCCTGATGCCAGATCTGGGCAATTTCATATCTAGCCAGATCTGGCCCAGGTGTGTTAAACCTACCACTCTTCGTGATACTAAGGCTTCGAGCTTCAGTAAGGGAAATATGTCAAACATTTTAAATGTGATCTTATATGTGATATATTGGTCAATTATTGCCGAAACTAAACATACCTGCTCTCTGTTGGTGATCTAGTGAACTGTGCATACACAGACTTCCAAATTACGTGAAATCCGCAAAGTGGTTTATCACGATATTAAGGTATATCACTATATGTGGTCAGTTTACCCTATACCACGGTCGTAGAAGAACAGGTCTGGACACTCGCCTATCTAACAATGTATTTTGCTTGACCCCCTTGTTGTTTGTCTGTAGTTCACAAAGTTACCGATAATGTCGTACTTTTTGGCGCTGTTTTCCAGTCGGTCGGACTCAAACTCCGTCCATTTTTTTTCCTTGTTATATTTATATAGTAAATAAAAATTGCTGGAGCCTTTTCTTAAATTTGTGAGCGACGAAAGTATTTCATAAATTGATAAAAAATACGTTTTGTTAAATTGTTTATCTTAACGGAAAGGAAGTGGGCAGAGTTTAGTCCGACCGCCCTAACATCAGCGCCAATAAAACACAATATTCTCGGTAACTTGGTGAACTGCAGCCAAACAACAAGGAGGTCAAATATCCAGGCGAGTGTCCAGACCTGTTCTTCTACGGCCGTGCCCTACACTTTTTTCATATGGGTCAGGTCATTGTTGCTTGTTCATTCGTGTTACGTGTCCCACTAGAGACGCTATTGCGTATCAGACCTACAATGTCTAGTTGTTCATAGAGGTTCGTTAGCTCTCCTTTGTGTCGACTACGCCATCAGATGGTTGTTGCATCTTGTATGCGACACTAGATACTCCTTAAGATTTTTCTTTCGAAGATTACTAGTTGGTAAGCCCACTGATTGTTGGTGAAAAGAATGAGATGATGGTTTATCGCGAAAATTTTTTGTGTCAACATACCCTTGAAAACACTGTGGTCTCTTGCGATTTGTCCGATTGGATGATATACGTCTTACACAACGTTGCTCTCTGCAGGACAATAATATGCATCAAATATTACAATAACGGTATTCTTAATGGAATAGTCAAATAGGACAACAGCTCTACGCACAGAGAAAGCCAGTCATCTTTTCATAAGCTGAGCGTACGTTGAAACCCAGCAGATAGTCAAGTTTTTTCCGCGATAAACCATCATCTCTACTTGCGGTCAATGAATGGATGTATTTTAAATCTCAGTGTTTTGGGTATCTAGCAACAAAAAATGGCCGCGTTGGTCGAATGGCACACAAAGGCGATCCGGGTTCGATTCACTGCGGTGTAAGTCCCTGGATTTTCGCATGTGGGAATCGTGCCGGACGATGCCGCTGGTCGGTGGGTTTTCTCGGGGATCTCCCGTTTACCCCGCCCATTCATTCTGGCACTGCTTCATGCTCACATCATGTCACCCCATACTTAAGACATTGGAGTTTAGTCTTTGTGTCTCTGTAAGTGCAAAATTTCACTGTTCCTAATTAATTCCTTCCATAGTACACATGCGCATAAGCGTGGCAAACTTTCAGATTATATTTAGTTCTATTGATATTTTTCCATAGTTTCCTTAATATTTCCGAACCTACTGAAAACAAAATGGTAACATATACAATACTTACACCATAGCACAAACAAATAAAAATGTAATTAGATTTTAATACTTATCCATTTTATATCAATTTACTATGTGTAAGTTTAAAACACGAAATTACTAATTCTGCATAGTTAGCATTTAAGCCATTTGTAAAATTGTGTTAACTTACAGATAGAGACCTGAAAGATTCCGTTTACATTCAGGCATAAGCTAGAATTCCAGCAATTGTAAGTTCGTGCTACTTTCACAAATGGCCGTTGATTTATTTGACACCATTTTGAAGTCGATGAGCCAATAATAACAATGTATCTAAATGCTGGCCCATTTCACTGTGTCAGCTTGCAGCTAATGAACAGCTTGAGTTCACAGGGATTCTTAGAGGTTAGCCTGCAAGTCAGTTAACCCGCGAATTTTCCAGGTCTCTAATTACCCAACCCTAAACTAATTTTACAAAATCATCATTGAATCTAAGTATCATAATTACTAAACCTAATTACAATTATTACTAAAGCTAATGGGTACTATTTTTAACAAAAAACTGTCTTGTGCTTGACTTGTTAAAGCTACGTCAATTTCGCGGATTCATCTGGCAGCAGCCTAGACTTGTCAGTCCTATACACCCACTAGTCACAATCGATTATCTATTGGCTTATAACAGTACAAGCAGGTAGCAAGCGATAGCATTTCGCATTATTTCCTTACTTACTACTGGCTTGCAGTAGTCAAACACGTTTCGTAACAGCCGCCAGCAAGTCACAGACATGACAATGAAGTATACATAATTGGCGTTCAACCTGATCTGGAATGTATCTGCGAAATGTACGTACCTCTACGTGTTGTTTTGTAAGAAATTATAGTGTATAATGTAATTTGTCCAGTAAGACTTATGTAATATTTACGTATATGGTACAGTGGAAGAAAAGGCGATAACTCAGTAACTGCGCCATTAATAAAGACGATATTAAATTAAAACAAAAGGAGTACAAAGCCAACCTGAAGTTATAGACACTAAGTTATGTATTACTGAAATATTCAATTACTGAGTAATGACATCATTAGGAACCTGAAAAAAAAAAAGTTATATCTTTCAGCCGCAAGCTATATTTCAAACATCTGTAAGTTCGTGTCAATTTCGTAATTGGTACTTAGCTTATTCGTCACATCCTGGAGAGCGCTGAGCTAATAAAAAGAAGTAAGTTGATGGCAGGCCCAATCACGTGGTATTACTGTGTCGGCAAGCAGCCAATGAGAAGCTGTTCCATGCATTAGATCACATATATACTCGGAGCGTAGTCAACCGGTCCGCGAGTTTTCCGGCCTCTATCATCAGTACAGAAAAAAATATAGTGGCCACAAAATATTTTATCAATGTAGTTCCTAACAAACGTTTTTGTCGTGAACATCAAATATTATTCATCAACAAAAGGTTTTGTGGACACTGAAAAATATTTGCTGTTCACCACAACATTATTTTATATGGTTTGTTCACAAAATATTTTGTAGTCATTATAAAAATTTTTTCTGTGCTTATAATCTTGATCTCCGTACGTAATTTTTTAACTCGTTTAATCTCTTTGTAATGGTGGCTTTTTTTTGCGCAGTTAGCAGTTCTGTGGGCTAATATATGAAGATTGTTGTGTCCTTTTGTATTATAATTGGACATGGTTAAGCAAAAGTTAACTGAAACTGAGATGTTCAAGGTCAAATAAAATCTACTGTGTGTAGCTAAACCTTGTACAAGTTGTTTTTATCCTTCTGGGTTATTTGGCCTTTAAATATTATAATTTGTCGATTCCTTTTTTTTTCTTAGGACATACTTTGGACCTAGTCCTTCTACTTGGAATGAATATCTAGAAATAAATGTCTTCGTGGGTTGGTTCATTTCTGCATAGATACGTTCATTTGTTTATATTCCTGAATGTGGTATTTATGCAGGAAAGGAAAGGTATATTATAGTCCCGGTGGGACGGACGTGGCAGCGAAAGACAGAAGAGCTATGTCTCCCACAGATCAAGTGTAGCTGCGGAGTTGCACGGAGGTAGGGGAGGGAGGTGGAAGGGGAACATAGGGGCTCACCACGCACTTCACTCCTCGCCGCTGACAATAGAGCATCGCCTCATGAATATTCCCTCGCTAGGCGACAGGGTGGCAGGACTGAGGAGGCCCGGGTGTAACCAAACAAAACACAAGCGTGTAGCACTGAAGGGAAATAATTGACGTGACCTCCTTGCAACTCGGATACTAAAATAGAAACTGAAGATACCCGAAGTAAGGTAAATTCTACTACAGGTTAAAATGAAAATGCGTTTTCTTATGGGAGGGTTTGGCACAGGGAAATTTTCTGCCACTAGTTTCGCTGCTATCGCTAAGGGACCAGAAAAATACGAAACTGTATTAAAATTAAACTTAAATAAGCTTGGAAATGACAGGAGTAATTTAACTTAAGTGAAAATAAGCCAATTTCGCGTTTTAACTTATCAACTTAATGTAACTTAAAATTCAGGAAAGCTCTGTGGTTGGTCAGTCTGCATGCCTTAACGATACTAGTGCTCAAGCGGCAGAAATTGTCCCTGTGACAGACTTTTAACATTGAAGTTAGGGTTCTGCTGACATACAAACACTTCAGTTGTATATAAGTTGGTTTATATTAAAATATTTTAAATGTAAACCTCCCCTACTTCGTGATTGTAAGGCTTCGAACTTCAGTAACAGGCATATGTTAAAAGTATTAATTGTGATCTTATGTGTAATATATTGGTCTCTTATTGGCAATAAGATATTGCATAAACTACACATGCCTGCTCTCTGTTGGTAATCTAGTGAACTATGTGAATAGATCCTTCCTAGAGGTACGTCAATTTCGCAGATACATTCCAGGCCAGGTTGAACGCCAAAAATTTATTCCTCATAATCACGTGTGTGATTAGCTGGCGGCTGTCACGAAATTCATTTGACTACTGCAAGCCAGTAGTAAATAAGGAAATGATTCATAGAGCTATCGCTTGTAATGTTGTAAGCCAATGAATAATCGACTGTGTCCAGTGCGCGTACAGGACTGAGAAATCTAGGCTACTGCCGGATGAATCCGCGAAATTCACGTACCTCTAATCCTTCCCAATTTTGTGAAACTCGCAAAGTGATTGATCACGATATTATATCACGATATATGGTCGGTTTAACTCATATAATACCTAACCTACGATAAATTACGAGTTTAAATGGGAATAAGTGTTATAAGATAAATTCTCACTACGTTAACTCTGACTATAGCTCAGAATTTATCATCACACGTACAGTACTTCATACGTAAAATTTACTCTTAAAGTTTACATAAAAAATATTTAAGTGAATGTATGTCCTATATATACATGCTTTCCCTTATATTTTTTATTCATTTCGATACATATACATCCTAAAGGTACGAGATGCCTCGGCAAACTTTCTATAAGACAGTGTTCTTTCTGAAATCCAGAAATTTCATGTAGAATACGGACTAGAGTACCAAGCTACTTTTATACAAACGGTAGAAGTAAAACTGGCATATCCTCTGTAAAACTTCCTCTTCACGTAGGCCCTAAGTGATGCCAAGCATTCAGAAAAGAACTAAGAAATAAATATCTACAGGAATCAGAGGATAGTAGTGATAAAATAAATAAGATTGCATGGCACATAAATTACTGCTAACCGCATTTATTAAAATTTGCAGGTTTCTCGTTCGAACCTATTATGAAATCCTAGACAACGGTTTTAGCTAACACTTTTAAGCAAACATTTTCTCACCTTAAGTATTTCTAGGGCTGCGCAAGAGATTAAGGGCGCAGTTTACCGCAATTTTAATCACCATTCTTTATATTTTTTATTTGTACCAGATTTTTTTTCTTATTTTAGACACAAAATGTGACTATATTTGGCTGTTATGAAATTTTTTTATCTCTAATATTTTTCGCGTAATGGCTTGTTAATGTCATATTTTCCATGTTTCCGTTTTAAGGACTACACTAAAACCAACTGATATACCAAACAAAAAAAATCACAGTGGATAAAGACATTGCAGGCTACAATGTCGTGCTCATAAAAATAAAGAATAAAAATTATTTGTATTTAAAAAAAATCTAAAACTGAAAATTAAAAATTAAAAAATTCGATAATTTTCCAGTTGCAAGAAACTACAGCATTTTCAAGGGTATGTTGGCACAAAATATTTTCGCGATGTATTTTTAGACCCGGAAATTTCGTGAATTCATTTCGAAAAAAACTAGATTTCAAACTCGTGTACACGTTAATTACTTACGCTATTGGGTCACTTTTACTAAAACAATAGCAGATATGCATGTAAACACTCACTGACTGCTGTGCTACCTTGTCACATGTACAACTGTCCACTCACTGTAGCAGCAGACTATGTACAAGTAACTGAGGACAATGTGTATACAGTACTGTGGAGTCTAGCCTGCTGGTCATTTAACCCGCAACATTTCCGGGTCTCTAACCATCATCAGAGACGGTGATTTATCGCGGGTAAAGTTGATTGTTTGCTAGGCTTCAATGTAATGTATTCATTTCTGACGCTTTATTTCGTTACTGGCGAGTCCCTATTAGACTGGGCCAATGATAATTCTGGTGCACTACCTCTGGACGTCTGTGATTCGTCTGCAAACAGCTGGACTGTGCCACATAACCGTCGGCCAATAATACACAACGTAGAACGCTACACTGAATTGCAGAATACGCTGGCAGAAATCATTCTTGCGGTAAATCACCATCTCTAACCATAATCTATACACATAAGGCATTGATCTAAATGGTGCAGGCAAATGTTTTCGCCATAAACTCGTGGCTGTATCGATAGGTGACTGACGGCCACGACACGACGTCTTGAGGCGGTGTGGGCGGCATTTATAAGAGCTGTGAGACGCGGCAAGCGTCAAGGATCAGGATGTTTGCCTCGCAAGCAAGGCTTCGATTACACTCTGTTGACACAGTCCCACGTTACAAGCGCCCATCTCTTACTACTTATCACCCGCCGCCTCCGACAAGCATCCGTCACCGGCCGTGCGACAATTATCGTACACCCGTACCGCAACTCAGGGACAGTATGTACAGTGCTTAGATTGACCTGAAGGCCTCGTTCTTTAGTTTAGCATTGGTTTCGGAAGTATTTTTTATCGCAAATTAATACATATATCAATAAATCATTCTGGAAGTTTTAACATTTACAGCGTTTGTATATGAATTTTTCTGTTGTAATACACCAAATTTATTTTTAGATTTTCGCACCTGAAATAGTACATATTTTGTTGTGAAAATAAGCCAAAATGAAGCAAAATAATGTTTTGCTAGCGAACGGCACATTATTTAAAAAAAAAAAGCTCTGGCAAAATTATGTATCGTATGACTGTACATAGTCTCAAATTTTATCAAAGCATTTGGTTAAAATATATTCGAGTTATTTGCAATTGTTTGAAATAAATGAAAGGTCGCGGCCTTAAGGGGGAGAGTTCGACAATGTTATTGTATTTTCAGTTTCTGAGTCATAACATTTATTTAAATCGTACCTTCAAAAACTTTTCATCAACAAAGCATAGAATATATTCTTGGTAAACCTCATGGCAATAACAGAATCTTTCATTAATTTGTCACGCGTAATCATTGCAAAAAAATTGTAGGTTAACTTTAAAGAATTCTCTTGCAATGATTCTGCATGATCTTATGTTGGTCACTTACTGCCGAAACTACAAATGCCTGCTCCTTGTTGGTAACCTAGTGAACTATCTGTACAGAGGCTTCCCAGTTATGTGAAGCCCGCTAAGTTGTTTATCACGATATATATGGTCGGGTTATCCTAGCTGGAGATCTACGGAATTCGGTTTAGTTTCAAGCGTACGATGTCTGTTATTACTGGCGGGTGTTTTCGTGGTTTGCTCCAGAGAACGTCTTTGTCAATAACTGAGGTGAGTGAGAGATGTTGGTCAGGGCTGGTGAGGGGTGACATGAGGTGAGTGTGGAGCAGCACCAGAATGAATGGGTGGGGAAAACGGGAGATCCCCGAGAAAACCCGCCGACCAGCGGCATCGTCCGACACAATACCGGGGTCCGGCCCCGCCGGGAATCGAACCCGGAGGGCCTTGGTGGGGTGCGAATGGTCTGGCCATTCGGCCACCGTGAACCCCGTCAATATCTGGATGTCCAGCAGTATATATAGATCATAATATACTACGATGAAGTCGCTCAATTGTATGATGTGCGTAAATACCATAACCGATATAATAAATAGAACCACGTTTTTTTTTTTTTTTCGTGAAATGTTTTTTGGAACATTTTGTTTCAGTTCCTTACGTGCACATCGCAAGCTCTGCTTCATGGTTATTGGCGGCGTGTCTTTGTTCAGACACCCCTCTCATTTGACTACATGTATTGCTAATTTGACGATGTCAGTCAGAACAAGGTCACTGCACAGAATATTAAGGAATACAGAAGAGAAATAGCCGGTAGGCCAACGAACTCTGTCACACACGCCAAAAAAAAATGGCTTCCCTGACCAGCAACATGGCGGAAACACCTACTGCCAATCATCGTGAGGCAGTTGCTCTGATAATCAGCAGCCAGGCCAATAGGAAACCTGCCGCAGAATGCAGGAGCCAAACAGACGCGGGGTTGACATCAACTGCCCCGGGCAGCCAACAAGCGGTATAGTTCCCCCAATATCAAACGAGCCGCCACGTCATTTCACGTCTGTATTACTATTCAGTCTGTGGTCACTGCGGCACCACACGTCTGTGATTAGCTGGTAGATCCCTGAGGCTAGGGCCCCTGTTTTTCACGAAAAGAATTTTGCCTAACTTTGTTTCGGTGCCTTACGTGCACATCTGCAGTTCTGCTTCGTGGTCAGTGATTGGATATTTTAACTGTCACGAGCCTAGGGATTCTACCGGCAAATCACAGACGTGTGGTGTTGCAGGAACGTAATTGTAATTGGCTCAGTCAAGTGAGATACGGCTCTTCACATAGACACGCTGCCAATAACCGTGAATCAGAACTGCAGATGTGCCCGTAAGGCACTGAAACAAACTGGGGCAAAATTCTTTTCGCGAAAAATAGGGGTCCTCACCGCATGTAGAATCAGTGGCGGCTCGTGGGTTGTTGCCAGGTAGAGCTGCAGTCAACCATATATGTTCATAACTATGTGCTAGTTGGGGCTACAGCTAGTCTGCAGTTGAGTGGTCACAGAAGGTTTAGTAGACAATAGATTTTTCATAGTTATAACCTCTGACTTTCTAGTGACAAGAATTTTGCTCTAACGTCTTTCAGTGCCTTACGAGCACATCTGCAGTTCTGCTTCGTGGTCGATGATTGGTTTATTTTTTACTCTCAGCGTTTGGGGGTTCTACCCTCAAATCACAGAAATATGATGTAGCAGGAACGTTATTCTGATTGGTAAAGTCAACCTATGCACAAATACCCTCTGCCAAAAACCTCGAAGCAGAACTTCAGGTGCGCCCGTAAGGCACTGAAATAAATTGTTGCAATATTCTTTTCACAAATAATCAGTCACACTATTCATGGTCATTTGGTCTACGGTGCGTTAGTCCGGAGTTTGCAGTTATGGTTATCTGCAGTTCTAATTGCAACAACCCACGAGCCCTCTGTATCACAGTAAAAAAAAATTGTAAATTTACAAGGAAAATCTTGTAAACTAATATCAGAACATTATCAGTCAGGTAATAAATGTGAGATGCCCGAAACCTTTTAAAGGGGTTATAAATATTGTGAACACCTTTAGGAACTAGTAAAATAAATTGTAATGAGTAAATTTTTCGATTTGAAACAAAATAAACATTGAAGACCAGACTAATTTTACAAAACATTTCGTAATTTAAAAAAAAAAATTGTGGAAACTAGTTTCCAAAAAATAAAGTTGTATCTCTACAAACAATTGTTGTAAAGTGAACCAAATATTAGCAGTAAATATACGACATTTGTTTGTAGATTTACAGAAATGTTTGTAAATATACAAAGAAATTTGTAAAAGTACAAGTTTTTTGTAAATATTACAAAACATTTTTGTATTGTTACAAAACAACTTTTTTGGAAACAGTTTTAAAAAAAAACCTTTCGTAAAAGTACAAAAAAATTTTACTGTGTAAAATACGTGCAGGATTGTTATATCTAGTGTCATCATACAAAGCAATTTACTTATGGGTGGAGTTAAGCTAAAATTTTTAGTGCCACCATATTCCACAAAACACTGTCAGGTATTATGCATTTTATTATTGGACGATTATTTCCGCTGTTGTATACGGTCAATGCGAAGTACTTCTTGTTCGCATACTTCTTTATTTTTAATTTTTACAAGAGATATAATTAGGGACCTGAAAAATTCGCGTTTACTTTTGGACACATACTAGATTTCAAACAACTGTATGTTCGTTTCACTCTCACAATTGGCCCATGCCTTATTTGAACATATCCTATAGGGCTCTGAGCCAATAATAAAGGAGAAACTAAACGCTGTTCAATCATGTGGCATCACTCTGTCATCAAACAGCCAGTGAACAGATGCTGTTTCCTTGAGTACACATGTATTCTTGAAGGCTAGCCTACGGGTCAGTGAACCTGCAAATTTTTCCCGTCTTTAGTTATAACGTAATTGATACAAACTATACACAAGGAGAAATTGAAATTAACTGTAAATCATGCCGTGTTCGTTGTGTAATATATTAGTTGTAATGCAGTCATTGTTGTTGGTATGTATATGTTGATAGGTATATAATGTTGGTTAAGAAATAATATAATTTTGTAAGCTTTATATGTTTTTCTAATTTAGTGATAGGCTTACTCTGCCCTGTCAAACTGTTCAAGGCTTTTTTGAAAATGGTGCCAAAGTATTATATTTATTTGTGTGAAATTGTGCTGGTCAGATGTAAGAGAGGGCATGGCCTAAATCTTGCCAGTTCAAAATAAATACAAATAAATATAATTTCACACTAGTCAGATGTCTGATAACGCATACCTAATTTTCGTAGTAGAGCCATAAAACTTTGCGGAGTATCTTTGCTTCATTCAAATTTACGATAGTTGAACATTCGTCTCCATTAATCTGTTGTTTTATCTCCATATGACCCCAAAACCAATATATTAAGCAGAATAAATTACGTAACCCACAGTGCCAAATTTACCCCAGTTTACAATGAAATCTTGCCAATAGTCAACTTTTCGTGTGATAAATCCCTCTGTGGGAGGTAAGGAAGGCGTGGGACTTCAACTTCTGGAAGGGGAGTGGCATTGGGAGTTCCGGAAATGTGACATCCAATGGAAAGTGGATGGGTGTTAGGTGATGCTGGAGGGGAAAAGGTAGGGGAGGCCAGGTTACGGTGAAAGGGAGGAGGTGGAGTGGGACGGAGGGCGGAACCTCGTGCTTCTGACTTGTAGCATAACCCGCTGTCCGTGACGATGACGGAGCGAAGAGGTCGTTTGTGTGTGTGGTAGATAAAAATAGTCACAGGGAAAACATTTCAAATCTTCAAAGTCAATATGGAAAAATTACAATCAACATTATAGCCTAAGCTAACTTTATGAGAAAACATTTACCCAGTAAGTATGATGCATTTTTCAAATGTAATCTGTTCCGCCGCTATTAAATGTACTAGATTTCTGCGTAAGAGATTGTTCTTCACAAATACGTTACTCGAAAACATTATTTGCTCAGAAAATTGGTAAAATCTATTGTCTAAGGTTGCTGTTTTTTTAATAGGCTTGGAGAAACGTACGTTTTTTAAACGGATGCTTTTAGGACTGAATTGTATATAGTCAATGGTTTTTTGCGGAAATAATTGTGAAGCAATTTGTTTCAGTGCCTCATGTGAACGTCTGTAGCTGTGCTTCGTGGTTGGTGATTGGGTGTTCTCTCAGTGCCTAGGGTTCTACCCGCAAATCACAGACGTGTGCTATCTTAGAAACATTCTTCTGATTGGCACAGTCAAATGAGCGACACCTTTGCACTAATACACTCTGCCAATAACGATGAGGCAGTGCGGTAGATATGTACATGAGACATTGGAACAAATACAGTAGGCTACCTGAGAAGCATAAAGGGGGCAAATCCAAAATTGTCGGAAATAAGATAGGCATATCAATCTTCTCAGAACTGCATGTGGTAATATGTCCAAGTGAATCCTCAAACAGGAAAAAGACAAAAACAAAACGACGTAGTCTGCCAACAGAAGTGTTTAAACTCTTGTAATGAAAAAATGTCGTCTTGGACTTACCACCTTATGTTTCTCAGGTACAGAACTGTTGAAAAATTCTGCTCACTTAAAATCACTAGCTGTAGATGTAGGGACCCCAATTTTTCACGAAAAGAATTTTGCCCCAGTTTGTTTTTGTGACTTACGTGCACATCGGTTATTGTGCTTCATGGTTATTGGCAGCGTGTCTTTATTAAGAGCGGTATCTCGTTTGACTGAGCCAATTACAATAACCTTCCCGCAACACCACACGTCTGTGATTTGCCGGTTGAATACCAAGGCTCGTGAGAGTTTAAACATCCATTCACTGACTATGAAGCAGTAAGGCACCGAAACAAAGTGAGGCAAAATTCTTTTCGAGAAAAACAGGGGTCCCTATCTAGAGGTTATGTATCAAGCGCTGTTAACTGACGGGCATGGCTTGGCGTGTGCAGGCTCGACATGAAGGAGAAGAGCAAGAACGCGGCTCGCAGCCGGCGAGAGAAGGAGAACGCAGAGTTCTTGGAGCTGGCCAAGCTTCTGCCGCTGCCGTCGGCCATCACCAGCCAGCTGGACAAGGCGTCCATCATCCGCCTCACCACCAGCTACCTCAAGATGCGACACGTCTTCCCAGACGGTGAGTACCTGCTTAACAGTATTCGCAGCTACGGACCTGAACAATTCGCGCTTATCATTAAGGCACAAGAAAGAAATCAAATAAGTTGGTGTCACATCTGCTGTTGACCCTTCGCTAATTTTTCACCTCCTGATGGGAGGCGTTGAACCAACAATTAAGAAACAACTAAACGCAAACCCGGAACAGCCACTATCTACTTGAGTACGCAGATAGTATTGCAGTGGACATGGCGAATTTTTCTGGTCGCTATTAACCCAACCCGAGAAAATATTTTTGTAAAATTACGTTTGAATACCTTACGTGCATACCCACTTCAAGACGCTCTTCAGTTGCATACACTCCGAGCTGCTTTCCAAGCTGGCCATGTTTGGTCATAGTCTCTGTTGAAATGTCCATCTTTGCCAGAGTCAACATGAATTCGGATGGCAGAAATCTCTTGACACGAAGCTGCCAGGTTGGATAGTATTTTCTCTTACTTACTCGCCATTGGTTTTTTTTTTTGCAAACTATCAACAGAGACCCCAGATTTTGGTGAAAAGACTTTTTCATCAACTTATTTCAGTGTCTTACGTCTTTGGAGTTCTACCGTGACACACGTCTTTGCACAAAGACATTCTACTATAATAACCACGCAAAAATATTTGCAGAAATCTGGGATCTCTTACTATCAGCGTATTGGAGTTCTGCTTACGCTTTTACAAATTTGCGGTATTTTAGTAACCTTTCTCTGATTAGCGCAGACGACTCTGCACAAAGACACGCAGCCAATAGCCGTGGAGCACAGCTGCAGATGTACACGTGAAATACTGAAACAAGAATGTGCACAATTCTTTTCGCGAAATTCGTGAGTAGTTAACTATTAACAAATATATTACAATTATACTGGACAGTTCGCCGATTCTGACGAGACAAGTGGAGATTTTATGAAGTAACCTGTTGGCGTTAGGTAAGTTTGTTCACTTACAGTGGCGGCTCTAGAGTTGTTGCCAGGCAGGGCGCAAGCTGCAGAGAACTGTATATGTAGAGACATGCACATTTTGCGTTATTATCACACAGCAGACTGGGCTGCAAGTTACTGTGTTGTTGGCCGACAGTTTATGTGGCATGCCTCAAGGATATAGCAAGTATTAGTCTATATTTGTTCACGTTGGTAATATTTTTCATTAAAAATCATTTTGGAATTCCTGCTTATTTGTTTATGTTGGCTGCTTAGGAATATTTGTTTAATAAAATTATAATCGTGACTCTCTGGTAAGATGGAATTACGTCTTAAATCCGTGGCATCTGACCTATAATCACTACGTAGGTCTAATAGGTGCAGATATTATTTGTAAACTACCTCGCTTCTGTTCGTTGCGTGGCAGGCTGGCGTTCACTGTTTTCATATTGCTCTTTCAACTACGAGCAGCAATTCTACAGTTCTTTTTGTGTGTTTGTTGTAAAGTCCAACGCATGCTTGGAGTGTTGGGGATTTACAAATCCGTGCGGTATTTTTGAAGTTTCAGCAATAACAAAACTGTTACCAACAGTTTTGAGGTGCTTAAAAATTATGTTTCTTACAAGCGCGCTGTGTTTTTTTAATGATAAAATCATAGTTTCAAGTGTGTGTTCTTTTCGTAGATAAACGTATTTTTTTAGTGGTTTTTAGGTAGGAAAGAATAAACGTGGCACACTACAACTCTATCCATGCACTAGGCATATATATATATATATATATATATATATATATATATATATATATATATATATATATCCCTGGTAGTGCCTAAGCGGTAAAAACGACACAGCAAGGGCACCACGCTTCCGCCTACACAGAGAAAAAGGTTTGATTGATTCAACCGTATGTATGTTCGTATATGGCCAAACAAACATGTATTTGATTCAACTTTTTTTTTTTTTGCTGAACAATATATGAAACGTGTCAAGTATTGGCTTTGTTGTCCTAACAAAATGTATATTTAACTGGACTAAACCATTGTTTTGGGATAACTATACCTGCCAGCCAACCAAATATTAGGTTCGTTCAACTGTTAGACTCTTGTTTGGCCATATACAAACATATATACGGTTGTATCAACCAAACATTTTTCTCTGTGTAACCTCTAGGCACTAGTTACTGAACAGACATGCTGTCTTCTCACCTACAACGCGCCTGTATGGGATTTTCGGTGGTGACCCTGTAATTTTATGACGTAATATTAATGACAAAGGTGTATTGTACACAAATATACCCTTTAAAAGATTCTTCACTAAAAATTTCATGCTTGAAAAATACCGGTAAAAAACATTCATTTTCTCAGTTTTCGTCCGCTAGGAAATGTTCTTTAATGAGTGAGAGGAACTTCAAATACGTATACACTCGTATAACGGTCTTAGAATGCTGTTCCTAAGCAGACATCTCTTACGCGCATCGAGCAGTTTTCGTTTAGTCAGGTAGCGGCCGAATCTCTGCACACCGCTCGACGCCATGAACTGACGACAATTTTAAAAAAGAATTCGAACAGAAACTGTAGAGATATTCTTGAAGAGTGAAAATGCAGTACGGCGTGCATCGTGCAGTGTTATCTCGGAGCTCCTATGCCTCTCTCCCTGTATGACTCACAGTAGTGGTCCAGCACGCAGCATCCCGGGGCTTAGCGGCTCGAGTGCTTTCTCACCCACTGATGTTTGCCCAAGAGAGGAGGGTGGGTGTGTGAGAGGGTGGGGCACCAGCCCGACCAAACACTGCTGTAGCTTACCGCCAGATAATGCCCCGCCATTACTCCCGTCTGTACATCTGGTCGGTTTATTGCCCAGCAGCATAGGAGGGTGCCTGCTTATTGGTCGACACGCATTTACTCATTGCGGCGCCGCTGACCGTTACAACGCACAACAATGCGTGGCTTTACACAATTTGTAACTTCATTATGCATTGTAGTCTATATTATGCAACGCTAAAAGAATCAGTTCAGAATTTTAGGTTTCTCGTAGCCAATTTACACAAATAAAAAACAACAATCCTAGACAATAGTTATTGCCAACTTTCCGAGCAAAATTTTTCTCGATTAACGTACATCTGAAGAAAAATGTTTGACGCCGAATTCTCGTACATTTAACTGCAGCGCAAGATATCACACTTAACAAATGCATCATTCTAGGTAAATGTTTGCTCATAAAGTTGGCAAATACCGTCGGCTTAGTGGAAAAAGTTGGTAAGTCCAGTTTATGAAATTACCAACTTACCAACTTTTTCCACTAAGCTGACGATATAATTATCAAGAATTACTGTTTTGAAGTTTTTCTATATTGGCTTTCAAAAAAGGTAGATCTCAATTGAAGATTTCAGCGCTTATTTATCAACCACGCCCTCTTAAGGATGGTCAAGTGGTAAAATTACTTAGTTAAATATATTTTTACGGCCAAGCGATAGTTTTGTAGACACTACTCGTGGCTACATTTTCCATCTGTGAAAATTTTTTAAGCTCTCGTAGTCTTCCGATAGAGGAAAGTGGAAGTCAAAATTTGCAAGTTAACGCGAACATACAAATAATAAAACCTAACTGACTTGATGGAATGAAATAATTCACACTGAAATTAGGTATCATTGGGCAAGTTCTTAAATATTTAAAAACACACAACGAAATTCCTATGTATTTTTTTAAGTCTGAAAATTATGAATATTTCGTTTATTTACTGCAATTTTTATAAACAACAGACAGGTTTTGTTGTGTTTTTTTTAAGTCTTTTATCCAATGCCCCATGATGTCTAATTTCAAGGGTGAATTAATTAATTCGAGTAAGTCAGTTAGTTTTTATTATTTGTATGCTCGCATAATTAGAAAATTTTGAATTTGACTTGCTTCTATGGGGAGACTGTGAGGGCTAAAAAATGTTTCACAGGTGGAAAATGTGGTCACAAGTAATGTTTACAAAACTAACATTTTCTTGTGCAAATATTAAATTTTACGTTTTTGTGATTGTAGATAATAAACGCTAAATACGTCATTTGAAATCTACACTTTTTCGAAAGTCAATATGAAAAAACTTAAATACATGGAACATAGATAATAATATTATTTATTCAGGAATATGTTACTAAAAAAATTTTTGTTCAGAATATTGGTAAATCATATTGTCTAAGCTTGTTGTTTGTTTTATTTTAGTGAATTGGCTGCGAGAAACCTACAATTTTAAGCATCTTAACTCTGAATTTTGAACCATGCGCTCTTAAGGCTGTTTAATGGAAAAGGGGGGAGGGTGGAATCATAATTTTGTATTTGTATGAAAGAAAGTTAGTTTCATATACGTTACTTTAACCTACAGATTTTTTTGGCTCAGCCAGTTTTTTCCAAAAGGGCATTTCGAAGACAAAATTTGCGTGGTTTTACACCATGCGCACAGTGAAAACCAATGAAAATAACCAAAAAGAATTACTTAAGTGGAAACTACATGCCCTTTGGAAGGGCAGCCTTTCAGGATTTTTTTCTAGAATAAATAATAAATAGCGTATGGGGAGGGTACTCGAGGGCGGGGTACCGTACCCCGAGTGAAGATATTTGGTTGGACGTCCGTAGACACGTGTATATCCTTATAGATAACGTGAAATGGAGAAGCGATGGAATGAGTTGGCGAGCTAGAGTAAAATGGACAGAAGAAAATCCTTTTCAATGAAGAAATACACGCGTGTGTAATTATAATGGTGATCGGTCAAACGGTGTTGGAGTACATAGATCTTAAACATACAAAGCAACACACACATCTAATATATAAATATAAAATTCTGATGAATAGTCTTAAAATATGTTTTCTCACTGTAAAAAATTGTTTTCTCAGCGTAAAACTGTAAAACTGGGTTTTCACAAACACTTTTAGGCATTATTCGATACACGTGGGATGGTGGTTGGTTGAAATTAAATTTCTGACGCGTTATTTCATCACCACAGGTTAATTTCCAAATGTAATTTATTACAGGGCTGCAGATAATTTTTGGTAATAAGATTTATGAAAATTTTATGATAATTCGAACGAATATATCTTGAGGGAATACAATTTCAAAACTTAACGTGCAGTAAACTTTAGTTTTTATGTAACTATGTCGTGTGTTATAATTTCTAAAAATAAGTAAATGAATAAATAAATAAATGACTGAATGTTGTAAACTTGCTAGAGCCAAACGTAAAATTTCGACCCCTCTATGAATGTTCCAAACCTATTCCAGTACGGCAGAGAATGTAAGATCTGAGTCCACTGGGATCACGAACTGTCGTTTTTTGTTAAACTACTCATACCTAAAAAAAAAAAAAAAAACTTGTCTCTTACAGCCAAAGGAATCCACGTTTATAAACTGATTGCTAAATACATTTCCATTTTTCAAACTGTGCTATAAAAAAATCGCATGCTGAAGAGACTACATGAATGATATTTTCACTCATTTACGAACATGTATCCAACGTCCCTTTCCTTCTGTCTTCTCTTTGAAGTCACGAACATCAGATGCAGAAGAATGACAAGGTTGGAGGTTTTGGTTCGTCCGTAGTTTATAAATATCGTTCAAGGTTACACTTTGTCAAAAGTAGCTGTTTGCAAATAAGATCAGAGTACTGAGTCGCCACTGTAATGTTAGGTGGTTTGTCTCGAGTAGAAACGTAAATAGTGTTGTAATGGAGAACTTCAAGTTTGTTAAAACATCACAGTGCACTAACGACCCGTCATATTCCTGGTTCAGTACTGAATACCTCGTGGCCTATACACTGTAACTCTACAAACATCATCATTACAGCACAGATAAAATTCTACAATACCGCTTAGTTTACGGTAATGAAACCTAACAACCGCAAACCTCTCGCGCAGAGATTTTCGGGTAGTAAAATTATTATCAAATAAAAAAGCGAGTATTTTTAAAATTCGGTTAATATAGAGGCCTAGGTATTATATTAAAAAATTTAAAAATCAAAGTTTTATATTTTTGTATATTTTGTGGTTCCAAGCCTTAATTTTTCTAAAAAAAAAAAAAGTTTTTAAATTTTTTTAACTCGAAAGTGAAGCATACCACTGCATAGTGATATGTAAATAAACGTCCGCTGATAAAATACCTACTCGGCAAACAAACCTCATCGGATTTTGATGAGTAGTTCAGATTTTATTATGACGATTGAGTATTAGAGTCGTCCACTTGACGTCGTAGCTTTCCATACATACCCCTTAAGAGGGCGTGGTATATAAACAAGCGCTGAATTCTTCAACTGATATCTACGCTTTTTGAAAGTCAACACAGAAAAATGGCAAAACAACAAACCTTAGGGACCCCTGTTTTTCGCGAAAAGAATTTTGCCCCACTTTGTTTCAGCGCCTTACGCACACATCTCCAGTTCTGCTTCGTGGTCAGTGATTGGATATTTTAACTGTCACGAGTCTTGGGATTCTACCGGCAATTCACAGACATGTTGTGCTGTAGTTACCGTATTTTGATTGGCACAGTTAAATGAGATACGTCACTTTACAAATATAAGATGTTAATAACCATGAATCAGAATTGCAGATGTGCACGTAAGGCACTGAAACAATCTGGGGTAAAATTATTTTCGCGAAAAACAGGGTCCCTAACAATCCTTGATAATCACATTTGCCAACTTTACGAACAAACATTTACCCAGAATGATGCATTTGCTACGCGTGATCTCTTGCGCCGCAATTAAATATATATTTAGGCGACAGAGATGTTCTCCAGATATACGTCAACAGAGAAAAATTTTTGCTCAGAAAGTTGGCAAACTTATTGTCTAGCATTGCTGTTTTTTTTTTATTTTTGCAAATTAACTTCGAGAAACCTAAAACTCTGAACGTATGCTTTTAGCGCTGAATTATATACTATGCACTCTTAAGGGCACCGCCTACCCGCGCGGTAGACGCTCAGAAGTGACGGAGCAGTAAGGTCAACCTTGAAGCGCGCATCAAATGCCGCGTCGCCTCAACGAGCCAAGCGCTGAACTAGCGTGCAAGCTTCCCGCCGAACGGTTTTTACTATAGGACATCAACAGGTGATCATATAATTTTCGTGGGAGAAAGTCTGCAACTAAGTTCACTGCAGGTCGCAATCTGAGTTTCACATACATCTGGTTAGTACATTTTGAAGTACGGCAGTCTGAAAAGTCTGTTTTTAGCCACGTTAGAGGGCTTAGAATCAGTGGTTTTAAAAAGCGTGACATCGTCACAATGAGGTTCCGACCTTGCATGAAGTTTGTTTTGTTTTCCTACGTTGGCACAATGGGCACACGTGGGATAGTTTCACAGAAAAGACCTGTTGACGAACACATTGCAACGCATTTGAAGCGTGGGTTAGGCGGCCACCCTAAGGAATTGAAACAAAGCTGCGAAAAAATGATTTTCGCGAAAATCAAGGATCATTACTCATAAGTAGAGTCCGGAAAAATTCGCGGGTTTCACTAGCCGGTAGGCTAGCCTCCAAGAATGTATGTTTTCTCAAGCAGACAGCAGCTGCGCATTAGCTGCTCGCTTCCACGGTACAATGGACATGTGATTAGTTACATTTTTGTTATTGGCTCAGCGACTTTCAGAAGGTGTCAAATCAAGGGCCAATTGTGAAAGTGACACGAACGTCCAGTTGTTGGAATTCTAGCTTGTGTCGGGAAGGAAACGCACATTTTTCAGGGCCCTACTCATAAGCATAACAGTGGAAGAGTAGACTGAAAGTATGACAAGATGGTTGGCGGAGTAAAGAAAAAAAAAGGGGGGTAGTGAGGTACGCAGAGAGGGCGGATGTATGTCAGGGCGAACCCTAGAGGAATGTTTTCTCACACCCTCAGCCCTTCCAAGTTTTAACCGTTGTGTAAATATTTGCAGCGACAGCTCTCCAGGTGGGAAACAACAGCTCGCCTGCACTAAGTGTTTGTCCCGAGATTGACACGGTAAGTTAGCGAGCTGGCCAAGGAACGGTATCTGAGCTGCGAACGATCTCTTCCCCTCTCCCCTCTCCAGCCCCTAGAGCAGTCAGCAAGCCCTTCCTCCTTGAACCGCACATTATAGTTAGATATAATGGTCAGAGTCTACGATTTTTGGTGAAAAAGAATTATGCAAAAATTAGTTACAATGCCTTATGTGTAGAGGCCCCAGTTTTTCGCGAAAAGAATTTTGCCTCACTTTGTTTCGGTGCCTTGTGCACCCCTGCAGTTCTGCTTCGTGGTCATTGATTGGCTGTTTTTATCTCTCAGCGTCTAGGGTTCTACCCGCAAATCACAGACGTGTGTTGTCGCAGTAAGCTTGTTCCTGTTGGCACAGTCAAATGAGCCACGCCTGTGCAGTAATTAGAGATGATGGTATATCGCGAAAATTTGTGCCAACAAACCCGTAAAAACGCTGTAGTTAATTATAACACATATGATTGGCTGATGTACGTCTGACACAACATGACTGTCTGTAGACCAATAACAAGCATAAAATATTACAATAACAGGATTCTTACTGGTTCAGTCAAATAGGGCAACAGTTTCACGTACACGCGAAAGCCAATAATCTTCTGGTACGCTGAATGTACGATGAAATTCAACATACAGTCAAGTTTTCCCGCGAAAAACTACCATCTCTAGCAATAATACATTCTGGCAATAACTTAAACTAGTGCTAGGAATATTTCGCGAGTTCAACGACCAACATGCTAGAATCCATTATCCTGTGTAAGCCGAAGTCCTGCCATTTGTCCATTACCTGCTACTCATTCAGACAGCAGACAATGAACGTATAGACGGAGCTTGAGCATGCAGGTCATTGAACTCGCGAATTTTTCCTAGCCCTACCAATAACCATGAAGTATAGACGCAGAAGTGCACGTTAGTCATTGAAACAAACCGTTGCAGAATTCTTTTCACCAAAAATCGTGGGTTCTAATAATGGTATAGGCCCTACCTCGAAAATTTCTGTGCCAACATACACTTCCCTTGAAAACACTGTGGTTTCTTGCGACGTGTGTTGGTCGGCGGGTTTTCCCCGAGAGCTCTGTTCCCCCGCCCTTCATTCCGGCGCTGCTCCATACTCACCTCATGTCGCCCCTCACCAGCGCTAAAGACCTCGATGTTGAGCGCTGAACAAAATCTCTCACTCACTCACTCACTCTTGCGACATGTATAACTGGGCGATGTTCGTCTGACACAACGTAGCTGTCTGCAGACTATTAAGAGGAATTATTACAATAGCGGGGTTCTTATTGGTTTAGCAAATAGGGCAACAACTCCAAGCACAAGCGAAACCCAGAAATCGTTGGATAAGTTAAACGTACGTTGAAACCCAGCAAACAGTCAAGTTTTTCCGCGATAAATCGTCAGCTATAATTAAAGTCTACACTATGAATTAAATTTAATGGATTATGGACAAACGCCATTGCTAGAGCCCGGTAGTTTTCGCGAAAAGATTTATGCACCACTTTGTTTCAGTGCCTTACGTGCGCACCTGCATCTCTGCTATGTGGTCAGTGATTGGATGCCGTAACACCCAGCGTGTGGAGGTTAAACCCGCAAATCACAGACGTGGTGTGTGGCAGTTATCCGTGTACTGATTGGCACAGTCAAATGAATAATAACTCTGCACAAAAACACTCTGTCAATAATCATGAAGTTGAGCTGCAGGTGTGCACGTAAGGCACTGAAACAAAGTGGGGCAAAAATCTTTTCGCGAAAACTACCGGGTCCTAGCCATTGCTCATGTTTAGCTGATCAAACCTGTGTTGAATGACAAAATACGAAAACGAAAAAAAAATAGAAACAAGTATAAAACGTACACAAAAATATATAAAAAAAGCAATCCCAGAGGAATTCTGTCAATTTTTTTTGTAATAGTTATATTACACAACAAAGAATTCTAGAAATATAATTCCGTCGAATATCCACACAACACCAAGACACAAAAGACAGACACAAATATAGAACCAGATTCCCAATATGAAAAGAAGATGGAAATAGACGAATAACAGTGAATAGTGGACAACAAACACAAGACAATAGACAACACAACACAAGTTAAAACTAACGAAAAACTTTTTGTGTGCATTTTATATTTGTTTTTTTCTTTCTTGTTCGTTTTCGTACTTCGTCATTCAACACAGATTCATCAGCTAAATACGAGCAACGGCGTATGTCCACAATCCAATAAAATTTAATTGTAAACTCCCATTGCAACAAACATTAAAAAATATATACAATGGAACTCGGAAATTTCGCAAATTAATTTGAGAAGAAGTAAAATTTCAAACGCCACGGATCCATATTTATGATTTTTTAGTAAGATTTTATTTTTAAATCCTGGAAGGAAGCAGATTTCGCACAACCGTTATATTGAAATGTTGTAAATTGTTTGTACTATGTATTCTAATTTATTCAAAATATGAGTTTATAAATTTTGTTGTTGTTCGTGCACGATTAATAGTTTGGTTGCGAAATGTAGTAATTTTTAACATCTTCGTTTATAACTTTAATTTCACACATCATAAAATACGAAAAACGCAATGCCAAACCTTCGTTAAACTTAAAAAAAAAAAAAAAATATGAAAGGTTACCGGCAGACCAATTGTATTGCCTATGGTCACGTGATATGTTTGTCACATGCGTGGAAACGTATTAACGCTCTATCTTATATTCACTCTACGCGTAGAGTACACCCGGAAGGTCGTTCAACCCACCATAGCACAACTAAACCGCGCGGTGTAACGTATTTACTGATTGTAATTTGTTTACTGCCAGTTTACACTGAACTAAGGTTAATTCTACTACAGGTTAGAAAGAAAACGTGTTTTCTTATGGGAGAGTTTGGCACAGGAAACATTTCCGCCACTATTTTCGCTTCTATCGCTAAGTGACCAGATAAATTATAAACCGTAGTAAAATTAAATTTAAATAAACTTGGAAATTATATTAGTCATTTAATTTAATTTTAAAGTGAAAAGAAACCGATTTCGCGTTTTAAATTATCAACTTAATGTAATTTAAAATTCAGGAAACCTCTGTGATTGGTCAGTTTGATGCACTAGCGATACCAGTGCTCAAGTGGCAGAAATTTTCCCTGTGCCAAACTTATAACATTGATCTCTCTAACCTGTAGTAGAATTAACCTGACTCGTACCTATGACTCTTCAGTGCGCAACGCCATCTTCTCCTGGCGCTAGAAGAGTTGCCTATCAGGCTTTTATATTGTTTTGACTTACATTTGTGTGTGTTTTGCGTACACGGAGGGATGTCGAGTGAGTGAGGAGGGTTTGGCCATTTTAAGAGTGCGTGGTAGATAAATAAATGCTGAAAACGTCAATTGATTTCTACGCTTTTTTTCGAAACCAATGTGGATTAAATACTCAATGACAATCCTAGATAATGGTATTTGCCAACTTATAAGTAAATATTTATGCAGAATTACTCATTCGTTACGCGTGATCTCTTGCGCCGCAGTTAAATGCACGAGGTTCCGGCGTCAGAGATTGTGCCTCAGAAGTTCGTAACATTGGAAACGATTTTGTTTAAGACGTTGACTAAAGTTATTGCCCAGGATTGCTATTGTTTAACTTTCGCAAATTTCCTTCAAGAAACCTAACGTTATAGATGAATGCTTTCAGCGTTGAATTATGTACCACGTTCTCTTAACATCAAGGTATTCAGCGCTGGTGAGGGGTGATATGACGTGAGTATGGAGCAGCGCCGGATTGAAAGGACGGGGGAAACGGGAGATCCCCGAGAAAACCCGCCGACCAGCGTCCGGTACGATTCCCACATGCGAAAATCCGGGGACCGACCCCGCCGGGAATCGAACCCGGATCGCCTTGGTGGGAGGCGAGAGGTCTGACCCCTCGGCCACCGTGGCACCACGTGAGATGTAGGGAGTTGCCAAATAGAGTGCCTTTGTAGAAAATGACCATGTACTATTTAATACTATGGCATTAATCATCACTAGAGACCTAAAATAGTGGCGATTTTTTTTTTTTTGCAAAAGCTAGAATACCAATAACTAGGGCCACGATTTTGTCGGAAAAGATTTTTGCCCCACTTGGTTTAAGTGACTCACGTGGACATCGGTAGTTCTGTTTCAAGGTTATTGGCAGCGTGTCTTTCTTCAGACACGTTTCTCATTTGACTGCACCAATCAGAATAAGATTATTGTGAGTCTGTACGTCTATAATTTGCCAAGGCAAGTGAAAGTAAAATCATCCAACCACAAGCGATGTAGCAGAGCTGCAGGTGTGCACATGACGCATCGAAACCAAATGTTTCAAAATCTTTTCACCATAAAATCGCGGCTCTACCAATAACTGTAAGTTCGTGTCTTCGCAATTGTACTTGGATGTGTTTAACACCTCCTGGAAGTGTCTGAACCAATAATAAAAATGTAGCTATTGCGACCCTTTATCGCTGTGTCAGCGAGCAGCCTATGAGCAGCTGTTGTCTGCTACAGTAAACATATATTCTTGCAGGCTAGGCTACAGGTCAGTGAACCTGTGAATTTTTCCAGTCTCTATAATCATCGCTCTTAGGTCGCAGCAAACAGCTTGTATGCAACGGTAGATTGCAAACTATCACTTTAAAAATAACGGGGGTGATGACGGCGCACCAAAACATTATTTTACCCTAGGTAATGGTAAAATTAATTCGTTACCACGTTATTGTTATAACTCGTGAACGTATTTTGATGATATTCCTCATCTACTTCTCTGACTCTTCCTGTATATGTGTTCCACCTCAGAATCTACGAGTATTTTTTTTGTACGACCTACGGAAGATGTACATCTTGTACAGTATTAATTTATTTTTGTATAGGCGTGGAACCTTTCCTTGTCAACGGTTCGCGCCTGTGTATAGGCGCCCTTTCTCTTCAATTCTTCGTGCCGGGACGTCTAACAGGACGATCGCGATAAGCCCGTGGACCTAGGCCCTTGATCGCGGGTTGAGGAGCGGGTCTCATTGTGTCCTCGATCTTCAGCCGCTGAAGGAAGAAAAAAAGAGGGTGGGGTAGTCTTCGCGACCGATATATAATTTTCCCTCATTTTGCTGTGCACCGCCCTCAAGGGGAAGTAGGGGGAACACTGTAGTTCTGCGACACAAAAAAAAACTGGTGGAAGCGCAGGGGCTCGTCACCCGACTGGGGCGCCGGCACAGCGATACGGCACGCGCGACGCGCTGTCTGGCGGGGGAGGGTGCTTTTGTGACCGCGGGCCCCGGTAACTAGGCCACTCTCGCATCCCTCGCCTCATTAGGCATGGCCTCCTCGTCAGAGGGGTCTCTCGCTGTGGGGTGGGTGAGGAGAGGGTGGTGTGGAGCAACCCGAGAACACGACGCGACGCGATGCATGCGGGCGCCCTCCAGATACTCCTCCTGTTGCCCGCGATAAGGCTCCAGTCTCTTCCGCACACCCATGGGTATTGTCCCCCGTACGGAGGGAACACTTGAGATCTACCATCCTCCCTCTGCCCTCCCCAGCGACAAGAATACCGACACAAGTTATGCGACAACAGTTCCTTCCTTGGGTGGCCTCGTTACATGGGGATGCGTTGTCATCCGGTGTTTTGTTTCCATTGTTGTCCGTGTTAGGTTCTCCCCCCTCACCATGTAACACTCAAGCATACTGATCTTTTCGTGGCAGGCTTCAAGACTTAAAAAAAAAAAAAAAAAAAAGTAGATACAATCAACACCTTTAAAATCGTGATTTTGTGTCATAGTAAGCTTAGATAATGGCTTTAGTTACTATCTAGAGGTCCTAAATTCGACTAAGTAAAGTATAATTAATGTAAGTGCAACTTTTAAGTTTACACTTATAAATTATTGTACTAACTACATGTATAGTTACTCGACACAGTACAGTTACAATAGACACCCGTTCATTGCGATAAACAAAAATATTTTCTTGCTGCCTATCAAATACCATTCAACAAAATAACCTGAAATTAATAATTTTATTGTTCAAATGTAATTTTTTCTTACTGCCTTTCAAGCACATACAGCAAAGTTATCTGAAACTAATTAACTGTTTAATTTTTTTTCCAAAGTACAAATTTTTCATACAGTTCTCTAATTTCAGCTTGAATGATTTAATTCCAGCAAGTAAGTTGGTTTTGTAATTTTTACATCTCCATGACATACATATTTTATTTTGACATGCTTTTATGCAAAAGCTCTCTTCAGTGTTCGATAATTAATGTGAAATGTGTGCCCAGGAAAAAAGTTTTCCTGCGACTGACTTTACAAAGTGCTCATTTACTTTATAGGAAACAGGTTTCAGTGGTTCATAAAATTAATTTCACTTGAGTAGAATATCTTGGATTGAAATGTTTCAGGATTGGAGAGCAGAATAACCTTAAACAGTTTTTGAATGTATGCCTCAAAATTTTTGATGTAAGATTCGTTCAAAAAAACTACTTAAAACCATAGGAGTTAAAGGAATGAGAGCAAGAAAACTGCAAATTATTGTTAAATGTAGGATCTAATCGCGCAGTGGTGTCAAATGTAAGATTGGTAAAGTGAACTGTAGGAATGCTATTTTAAAAAAATTCGTCGGAAAAGTTGTTGCTCATCGCCTTTACAACTTTGGTAGTTGGAGGGAAGACACCTTCCAAAGTTGCAAAGTCGTTGAGCAACGATTAGCAATAACGTTAACATTTTTATGGCAACATATCCTTGAAAACACTGTTGTTTATTGCAACATATGTGATTGGGTGATGCCTACATCTGACACAACATAGCTGTCTGCAGACCAATAACAGGCATCAAATAATAAGATACCGCGATTCTTATTGACTTAGTCAAATAGGGTAACAGCTCCAAGTACAAGCGAAAGCCAGTAATCTTCTGGTAAGCTGAACGCACGTTGACACCCAGCAAACATTCAAGTTTTCCCGATGGTTTTATCATCTCCAGTAATAACATTTCCAAAGACATTTTTTTCAATGTATCTATATGTGTGCGTGCGTGTGCGCGTATGTGTGATGGTGTGTGTGTGGGAGAGAGAGAGAGAGAGAGAGAGAGAGAGAGAGAGAGAGAGAGAGAGAGAGAGAGAGAGAGAGAGAATATTCTTGCAACTTCCTGTTCATTTATTGTGAGCAATGTTGAGTAGTGTTCTGCGTCGGATCCCCCCTCACCTTCCTTCCCTCGATGCCAACTGGGCGAGGTGAGTCTGCAGTGGCTTTCCACTGCCTTCCGCAGTATGGCAACAACACAGCACCCAATCCTATACCCGAAATTGCGTACGTAAGCCATTGAAACAAAGTGGTGCAAAAATGTTTTCGGGACAAATCAGCGATCCCTAATTTTAGTTCTTCGGTAAAAATAATTAATTTGCAACACACTCATGCATACTTACCACATTGACAAGTTGTATTTAATCAAATGCAATGTTATTTTCAAATCACGAATGCTCTGGGAAAGAAAAATTTCGGGCGTTCAATTACCTTCATGTTAGAATTCTTTGTCCTATGCATCAGGCAGCGATTTTGTGGCGAAAATATTTTTGCAACAAGTAGTTTCAGTGTCCTATGTACAAAGCTGCAGCTCTGCTTCGCGGTCGGTGATTGGATAGTTTAATTCTCACTTGTCTTGGGATTCTTCTGGTAAATCATAGACGCATGGTGTCACAATTGTCTCATTCTGATTGCTGACAAATGAGAGACATGTCTGAACAAAGACACGCTGCCAATAACCATGAAGCAGACCTGCCAATGTGTACGTAAGGAACTGAAAAAAACTGGAGCAGGAATGCTTTCGCGACAAAATCGTGCCTCTATACCTATATGAGTAGAGCCAGTGATTTTTGGTGAAAATAATCCTGCAACAACTTGCTTCAGTGCCTTACGTACACACCTGCAACTCTGGTTCCTGGTTGCAGAAAATAATAGGGCAGAGGCGTGGCTTACTTGAATGTACCAACCAGAACTATGTTACCGCGACACTACACGTCCGTGAATTGCTGGTAGGACTCCGAGTCGCCGAGATTTAAAAACTTCCAATCACAGACCATGAAGCAGAGAAACATATGTGAATTAGAGTGTTAAATTGAGAGCGTGTAGTTCATAAATAAACGTCAAAAACACAAACTTAAGTCTGTAGGTTTCTGGAAGCCATTATGGAAAAACTACTATATAATATTAGCTAACTTTAAGAGCAATCATTTACCCAGAATGATGCATTTGCTAAATACGATCTCTTGCGTCAAAATTTAATGCAAGAGATTTCGGCGTCAGAGACTGTTCTCACAAAAATACATTACTGGGAAAAAAATTTTTCCTCAGAAAGCTGGAAAAAACTATTGTCTAGGATTGACTTATTTGATGTTTGCAAATTAGCTGCCAGAAACCTGGCGCTTTTAACGCGGAATAATGTACCATGCTTTGAGACACTGGAATATCGCGGAAAAAGTTGACTATCTGCTAGGCTGCAACGTACAGTTTATAACACGGAAGGTTTTATATCGATATTGGCTAGCGTATGTTTCAAACGGTATTATTTTGGACAAACGCCATTGCAATATTATGTCGTCCCAGAAATCTTAGAAAGAGACTAAGAAAATCAAACAACGAAATACGAAAAAAAGAGAAAACGAGCCGAGTTGGCTGCCGTCAACACATCCATAAACAAAAGCAACAGAACATAAAAAATCCCATAAGGAATTAGTCAACAACAAATAAAGGAAAGAAATAATTATAAACGACCAAAAAATAAAAGTGGAAATACGAAACTGATATGTAAAACTCAGGACATCACAATTAAAACAGCACGGACAATACTGGGACGAATACAATAGTGGACACAAGACAGGATAACAACGACGTCACAGACAACACACTGGACGACACAACAATGCAGATACAAAAGAAAACAGTAGATTTGCGTATTTGAAGCGCTGTTTCTCTATTCAACACGCCCAGTTTAAACTGTACAGAACGTGTGTGATTTTTCTCAAAACTGTTCACATATGCCATCCAGTAATAGTTAAGAGGCCGGAAAATTTCGAAGATAATATGACTTGCATGTTAGAATGCATTGTCCTATACATACTCCAGCCCCGACCATTTGTCCGCTAGCTGCTAATTAGTGGAACAACAGACAATGAACGAATACAAGGGCACGGGGTTTGAGAATGCATAGGACAATGGATTCTAATCTACAGGTCATCGAATCAGCGAAATTTTCCGGCCCCTATAGATATACTACAGTTTATTGGAGTTTGTGCTTACTGCAGTTGTTTTGGCGATTTCCCAGTGTTTCTAACCATGCTCGCTAAAGAACCTATGTCACTTAGGATGCTGACTTTTTATAGATTGCTGCCTGATTGCAAATTTAACAGTTTGTATTTAAAAACATCTCAAAAATAACCTAGCTAATTACATTACCTTTCATTTAGCACATTGTATTCGAATTATTCAAGCGTGATTATATAATAATAACGTTAATTCAAAATTTAAATTAAAGACCGCGATTTTGTCGCGAAAAGATATTTGCCCCACTTTGTTTCAGTGTCTCTCGTGCACATCGGTAGTTCTGTTTCAAGGTTATTGGCAGCGTGTCTTTGTTCAGACATGTTTCTCATTTGACTGCACCAATCAGAATAAGATTATTGTGAGTCTGTACGTCTATAATTTGCCAAGGCAAGTGAGAGTAAAATCATCCAACCACAGACGATATAGCAGAGCTGCAGATGTGCACATGGCGCATTGAAACCAAATGTTGCATAAATCTTTTCGCCATAAAATCGTGGCTCTAGTTACTGTCATGTAATAAAGACTAAGTAACACCTAGTACCAAATTAGTCCATAAATACGCACCTAGCCGTAAAATGTAATGTTTCTATTAAGATACATTGCCGACAGTTTGTCACATCTTTGAGTTATTTTGACCTAAGCTATTTTCTCGTTTGAGGCACGGAAACAGGGAAGGTGATAAGTCGACTCCAATACGGACGTTAAACACAGATTCGCCCTCTTAGCACAATGTACTAAACTAGCGTGCAGAGTTTTCGTAGAAAGTATCTTTCAACGGGCCTCCAAAGGGCGAGCCTATTATTTCATTTGTGCAAAATTATGTGCTGAAGTCCAACTCAGGCCTCTGTCGTTTTGTTTTACGATTACGACTTGTATTTTTCCAACTACAGCAATGTTAAAAAGTCATTTTCGTACTTTTTGATGAGCTGGCTATCATGTTTTTGAGAAGCGGGCGGTATTTTTTTTTCTAACAATAGAGACGTAGTTTGATGTTTATCTTCTTTTGGTAGATAATTGCACTGGAAACCGTGTTTAATAATTAGGCCCTGTGCATGGAAAAGAAAATTGCTTTTGGTACCACGCTACAGCACAGCGTATGCGCCAGGTCCAACTAAAGACTGCACTACAATTGTTTTAGCATAGAACATAGCACACGCACAGGAAGTTCAATCCAAGGTTTTTGGTGGGACGTGCTATAATTGCGAACAGCAATCGCACAGCAAATAGCACAGGATAGCTTCACGGAAAGGTGGGCTATATCCTAAAATCCTGTGCACCGTGCGTAGCCAATCAGAACATTGATACCACTGGGTTCATAAGAAAATAATCACGGATGAAAATGGAAACTAATTTGATTAACCTTTGTAAAAATTCGCACCGAAGTAAGTAAATTGAATTGTCAGAAATGAAATAGTTTTCAAGATTTGTAACAGTTAGAGATCACCCGATTTTGTATTATAAAATAAACAAAAATGTTATTTACGAAAAGCGGTAACAATAAAAATATTCATAATCAGTGATACCAACACACACGTGTATTATTTACCAGCGTAGCTTGTTTTAGTTTTAACAACAACATCCGCTATTTCTGTGCGTGTGCTGTTTCAATTGTAGTTTGCAGCTCTGAGCTGTGCGAGTGTTCTGTGTGTGTGTGTGTGTGCTGTTCTCTGTACTAAATGAAGTGTAGCGGAGCCTTAAAAGCGTCGGACCCGTAAAATTTCATTTTTTTTTTTTTTTACATTTGTGCTAAACACTGTTCAACTTTTTCACATCAGATAACTTGTCATTTCCCCAAATAAAAAAAATAGGCCCATAGCTTTTTTATGATCCCTAATCAACGTCACAAAATGGCCATTGCGGTGTACCAAAAAAAAACTAACGAATTCAAAATTACAGAAACCGATAGTCAGTGTATCAATGCATTTTATGACATGTTTGACAAAAGTTAGTTTTGAAAATTTCAGTTGTAGCCAAAAGTCAAAATGAGAAACAAATGTACTCATTTTCATCAATTTTTTAAGAATACATAAACGTATCGTTTTGTGCTTACAAAAGTATTTTGAAGGTATCAATATGAATTGTCTTGTTTCTGCAAGATAATTATTTTTTATTATTTTGGCTACACAACAACTGCCATTTTGTGACTTTGATAGGTGATTATGCTAAAACTATGGGATCTATTTTTTTTTATTTGGAAAAATTACATGTTAGCTGAAGTGTAAAAGTTGAACAGTGTTTGGCAAAAATATAACATTTTGAACTTTTACGGATCCACCGTCCTTTAACTCTTTAATTTATGGAACGAAACTGGATGAGTTTACCAAAGGAGATGACACAGCTTCTCTGGAATCCCTTGGAGGGCGCTGACCTGAGCGGTGTTGAACACAGGTGCTGGGGTGCGGCGCGGTACTGTTGGGAATCCCCGGGGTGGAGTGTCTCGGTGTGGGAGGGGGGTAGCGCTCGCACCTCACCGCCCAAGTCCGTGGGAAAGCCTCTGGCCTGGGGAAACCCTGCGAGAACATTGTCTCCTTCAGGGCTTAACTGTAAAACTGCAGGGCTGGAGTGGACAGAGTCCTTCCATGGCGGGACAGCTCCTGTCAGCACTTCGTACCTACACAATCCTTTCCCGCTCCGCTGCCTGATGTACAGTGTCTGCCCTGCTTGCCAACAAGTCCTCAAATATTTCTGTATTTCTTTGGTCTGAGGCCATAATCCTTCATTTACACTCATTTTGCGAGGATTATTTCTGAAGCCTAAACTAGAGCTGCTATAATCCGTCGCTCAATTTTGATTCATTTAATTTATTAACGTCTTTATTCGTGGCACAGTTAAGATGTTATCGCCTTTTCTTTCACTGTACCATATACATAAATATTACACAATTCTTACCGGATAAATTACATTTTACACAATAATTTGTTACAGAACAATAAATCGAATAAGGCAAACCCATTACATTGAATAATAATTAGGCCTATAATAAGATTTAATAATCACAATGATACTATCACTTAATGATGATTTTATAAAGAATGATAGCGTTGGGTCGTATCGCACATTGATAATATATAATACTGCGATTGATATTTGCTAAGGAATATTATTAGTGAAGTACCACCATCACAACAATGCTAGAAATTAAAAGTGTGATACGGAGTATTAACAGTAATAATATAAAATAATAAACTTGATAAAAGGTGACAATATATAACAACATTCTGAACTGTCAAGACTAAAATAAAATAATAAAATGGCGTAATTAGTATCACACACTGTTTACGCCTAACACATAGATAAAAGGGGTGTATTAAAGAAATATATTTACTGCATACTGAACTTAAATACAAGATCGGTAAATAGTTATTATATTAAAACCTCGAGGAAATTTTTTGCAGTTAGCCAAGGTGGCATAAAAATTAATAATAAACATATGAATGTACTAATATTATTTTGAAATATATATATATATATATATAAGAAATAATTTTCATTTATTTGATTATATAAGTTTTATTGAAGCTGGCTTGCTTATGACCACTCAGGCCCTCTCTTACGTCTAACCAGCGCAAGTTAACATACACGTAATACATAAAAATACTTTTGGTACAATTTTCCAAATAGTTTGAAACATTTTGACGTAGCAGAGTTGACCTGTCACTAAATTAGTAGAATTAATTACTTTACAAAGTAATATTATTGCGTAACTAATATAATATACCTAGTGATAAGTAAATACTACCACATATTTAGTCAAAATACTTCATTACAAATCAATATTACAAATATAATAGAGTATTGTTTACAATTAATCTTACTTGAAACTTGTATATCATTTACATCGTAATGTTATAACTTACGCCATTAAAAATAAATAAATGAACCAGTAGTACATCAAAGTGACAGTGACAAAATCAGCATCCCTTTACTAATGTTCATTAATAATTTTTTCTAGAAATAAAAAAAAATAAAATTTTAGCTACTAGTTTAGTTCAATAAATTTAAAGTTGATGAACTAATTAGCCGAAATTATTTGCTCTGTATTTGTATTTTTCTTCGACGTTCTGCTTGTTTGTTAAGGGTGTTCAGTAACTTGCGAGTACAGTATTATTCTCTTACGATACAATTTCTGCTTGCATTGTTTTCTCAAAATGGCGTGTCAAGGTTAAAATTCGCATGTTGCGCTGCCGTGCAGATAGGGAAAAACAACTGACTTACTGAAATGAAATAATTCACAGCCATGAGCTTCGTAACCTAACATTATAAACTCTTTTAAAAAATTGGCCACGTAAAGGAAATAAAGTTGCAAATTCAACATTTTTTTTAAAAATACGAAAGTTGTTCCCTGAGAGATTTTTCTAATTAATGATTTCGTAGACCATGGCGTGTTATTTCACTGTGAATTATTTCGTTTAAGTAAGGCAACTGGTTATCACTATTTGCATTGGCATTACGGTGGATTCACAATACCTCGACGAGCACGACGCAACAGCCCCGAGACAACCAAAAATTAGCAGCACCAATAAAAAGCAAGGATAGGTTCTTCTAAATTACTGCCCCGACAGCCCGACGAAAGTAGATTCTATATCTAACTTTCGCCGTGTCGGACCTTGCAGGGAAAGGAAATGCAACATTACAAAACGGATTTTACTTGCTACTGAAAATACTTGTTATATAATATAAAAAATATTTCGTTTACAACACTTCGAAAACAGATCAACATCACCAAATGTACCTTGACTTCAGTTAATTTCCGCGCCAGATACTTATTGCTTTTTTATAAACAAAGCAACTAGGTTTTTTGCGAATATATAATAATTGACGGTTTTTTTAAGTACTGTCATTTCAGCGAAGAACATTATGCATTATGTTTGCGTTGCCCTTTAATTCGCGGCAAATATTAAAATTATTATTATTATTACAATTTCATGCGCGATTCCAGGAAACATTTGATTGAAATAATACATTCAATAAAATATAATGGCTTCTACTGTTTGGTTCTGTCGGAGTATTGTGAACGCTACCAGATTCGTCGTGGCTGTCTTGCTTAAGAACTGTTGTGCCGAACTCGTTGGGGCATTGTGAATCTACCACAACAAGCAAATTTTTACTTTGACGCACTGTTATGAGACAACAGTGCCAGCTAAAATTGTTCCGTAAGATGAGACTGTACTCTCACGTATCATAATAAAACTTATACCATTTAGTAAATATATAAAATTTTCATATTAAACTCATTTGAGCACCTTTGAGTCAATGGATCGGACAGCGCTGCACGAAAAATTGTACCAATATCTTATAGGTCTTATTCAGAGATAGGAAAAATCCGCAGTTCCACTGACCTGTTTACTAGTCTCTAGGGTATTTATTTGATACTACCTTCGTTGTCTATAATGCTATCTTTCGATTATATATTACTGAGTATTCAAGCAGACCGCAGCTGCTTATTGGCTGTTCACTGACAAATATTACCACATGATTGAACCTGCAATTAGTTACTTCTTTCTTACTGGCTCAGCTATCTACAGGATGTGTCAAATAAGTCAAGTGTCAATTACGAAACTGACATGAATTTACAGATGTTTTAATTTCATAATGTACCAAAAAAACTTTAGCAAAAGTGTTAATTTTGTAACACTTTTTTAGTAATAAACTTATAACCAATATTGTAACTAACACTTCGTTTGTAACCTTGTATAAATTGCATGAGTAATTTATTGTGTGGTGGCGCCAGTGAAATAACCTGTCTATCTCGCTCTGAAAATTTGCCGACAAAAAAATTGTTAATATTACAAATCCTGATCGGGCTAGATTGTTGAAAAATTCTTCTGCTGTGGGAGAGATTAATGTTGTTTTGTATGTTATGCCTAGTAAAACAGTATAATCTGAAATTATATTTCCGTAAGCTGGAGAGAGAGGTTATTTTTGGACAATTGCAATTTTACACAGTTTGTATTTTATGTGTGTGTCAACTGTAAGTAAATATCAGTGTGATAAGAACATTAGTTAATTGGCATTTACCACAAGTAAATATATTTTCTCGGGGCACCTAAACTAGGAATTTTTTATGTTCCAAAGTCACTCCATGCATCCAGTCACCGTTTCTTAGGGTATTAAAAACTAAGCAATTATTTAGCTAACTAATACTTTAAAGAATTATTCCATTAAAATGGAGTCATTTACAACCCATTGATAGTATTAACACATAAACTGTCAGGTTAAAAAATTTTTGTCCAAGCTGTTAAGTCCTATGCAAATAAAAATAATAGTGTTTATCACAAGATTGAGTCGCATTCATCCATCTTCCTTGCTTTGTGGTCCTTTCCTCTTATTCTAATCGAATGTTAAGGTCATCTTATTCCTCAAGAACATAATTAGGCATATGCTTGATTTCTGTTTCATATGTGCACAAGTTGTTGTAACTAAGGTCTACTATAGTTGAACAATATTTGTAACAAAATCACAATTATAAATGTTTTGGAGGCCAAATAACGTTAACAAATTAATGATGATAAGTTACAAACGTAAATACTTTTGTAATTTATATTACTTTTATTAATATTTTGGTTTATGTGATAGCAAGAACGATTTATTTGCTGTATTTAGTTAATATTTAGTAAAATTACCTCTATATGTGATAACAAATTCGAATGAATTGTGAAAGTGGCCTGTTGTTTGTTTTGTCGTGTAGTAATATATATTTTTAAGAAATTTTAATGTTCTTATAAGTTTTATACATTAATTAGTTACGTAATTTTTTTTACTAATTTTCTAAGCAGTTTATAGTTTTTCTTGCTACAGTTATAATAATTATATACTTTTTGTCAGTTTTATATGTAAGTTGTTCGTATGCATTTATTATAAAATTAATAAATATAATGTACATGCCTTAACGTCACCCAATGTACTAAACATGTTAAGTAAATAAAACTAACAACGTGATTGATGAAAGACTTTGAACGAGACGCTGTTAAGCGAGGTCCTATTGAACTAATACTTAAGTTTTTTTTTGTGCAGTGACACATCGTAAATATACATCTGGTGAACTTAGCACTCTAACGATGACGTCACAGCTAGTGTGGGTGAGCAACCATACGGAGAAGCAAAAGAAAGTGGACGCTAAAATCACGTACAGCCAGTGGTAGGAATGATTGCGGAACTGTCATCACTGATTAGCAAAGTCAAGTGATTTTCGTGTTGTGGGTGTAACATGTAAATTGACGCATTGTCTCCCATCACGCTTTAACATTAAGAGGGCGTGGTACATAATTCAACGCTAAAAGCATTAACCTATAACTGCAGGTTTCTTGAAGCCAATTTGCGAAAATTAAACAATATCAATCCCAGACAATATTTTTAGCCAACGTTTTAAACAAAATTGTTTCCAGTGTTACGAACTTCTGAGGCACAATCTCTGACGCCGGAACCTCGTGCATTTAACTGCGGCGCAAGAGATCTCGCGTAACGAATTAGTAATTCTGGATAAATATTTATTCATCAAGTTGGCAAATACCATTATCTAGGATTGTCATTGAGAATTTTATCCATAGTGGCTTCGAAAAAAGGGTAGAAATCAATTGATGTTTTTAAAGTTTATTTATCTACCACGTACTCTTTAGCCCGAAGTAATCGCAATAATGCCTTTTACAGCACTTATTGGGTTGGAAGTCATTTAGTTAATAACACATCACATCGCACCACTTAAAATCATATTTGTCAAAGCAACTGCGAGAATGTTTTCAACGCAAACATTTCAGGTCGGTAGTGATTAATTATCCGGGTTTGATTCCCGGCGGGTTCGGTCCTTGAATTTGAGCATGTAGGCATTGTGCCGGACGATGCCGCTGGATTTTCCGTTTCCCCGGCCCTCTACATTCCGGCGCCACTGTATTACAAGGCTTACATTTCACGCCATCCTTCTAGGCAAGCAGATGCCTACGATAAGTCTGTATCCGGCGTGCTGTATCCTGGCCCTGGGGTACCCTCCTCGTACGATACTTATGGTAAACGTACCCTAGTTCGTGATACTAAGATTTGGAATGCCCGTATCACGAAATGTCAAACGTTGGACTAATTGTGGTAATAATTTATATTTACTAGGGCCATCAAGGTTTCGTGAAAATAATTTTGTCCCAGTTTGTTTCAGCACCTTGTGTACACGACAGTAGTCCTGTTTCATAGTCGGTGATTGGATGTTTTGACTCTCGCGTGTCTAGAGGTTATATCAGCAAATCATAGACGTGGTGTTTTGGAATAACCATGTTCTGATTGACACAGTCAAATGAGAGATGTCACTTCACAAGGGCACACCGCCAATTACCATGAAGCCTAACCTGTAGAATTACACACAAGACAGTGAAACGAACTGGGGCATGATTCTTTTCGCAAAAAACTCATGGCCCTATATATTAGTTATTTATTGCTTTCTTTCCTGCATGAAAAATTACTTTATCTTAAGCACATCAAGATTTTACTTCTGTAGCGTATGTGTGTAAGATGGTGTAGTGTAGGGTAGAGTAGTGTACGGAGTTGTAGTTGACTTAGCAGTTTGTATTGCATTCTTTGGTACGTTTTGTTCGTGAGGGAAGGAAGGAATGTAGAGTTGGAAATGTTGGTTGTATTAAAGTTGAAGGCAGCATGGAACTCTTGTGTTTATTACGGACATTACAACTTCTCAGCACTGTGATGGCTGAAATGTGATTTTTCACGTTATATATCACTATATGTGGTCAGTTTGCCTTATTAATTTATACAGAGAAGCACCATGTAGGGACATCTACTAGAGTATGCATGTTTGTATGTATGTACTTAGGAAAAAACTCCCGTTCATATTGCTTGCTGTCCAGTGTTGCCATCTTCTGGGTCCAGGTCATGGCCATTTCTATGCGAAGGCCACAGGCTTCGATCTGGCAACTTTGCTAACAAGTGTTACATCAAATATTTAGTTGTGTACACGGTCGTAGAAGAACAGGTCTGGACACTCGCCTATCTACCAATGTATTTTGCTTGACCCCCTTGTTGTTTGGCTGCAGTTCATCAAGTCACCGATAATATTGTGTTTTATTGGCGCTTCAGTTAGGGCGGTCGGACTCAAACTCCGCCCACTTCCGTTCCACTAAGATGAACAATTAATTAAAACATATTTTTTATCAATTTATGAAATACTTCCTTCGCTTACATTTTTAAGAAAAAGCTCTAGCAATCTTTATTTATTTTATAACGTTAACAATGGAAAAAAGTGGGCTGATGATACGAAGTGAGATCCTACAATCCAGCAGCGACGGAATGTGCAAGGGAGGGGAGAACGGGACCACCCCGGGAAAACCTGCATGCCAACGGGAACGTCCATCTCGTTTGCCACGTGCGAAAAATTCTGATCCAACCCCACCGGGAACAGACCCGGATCGGCGTGATGGGAGTCGAGTGGTCTGACCACTCGAGTGCCGTAGTCCCCGATCATGTGATGATAGAGAGAGATAGAGTGAGTGATTGATCGAATTCGACTGTGTATTATGTTCCAGTACAGTATTCACGGGTCTGGAATTCTGTTTTTGTTATTCACGTATTCGTGCCGTTCTATTTGACTGGTTCAATTAAAATTCTGATGTGTCACAATTGATCGCCTCTTATCCGTCCGCAAAATAAAAAAAAAGTGTCAAAAAGTTGTTTATTCGAATGAGGCGCAACAATCAGAAGTGCATTGAAAACTTTTTTTGGTGCCGAAAAAGTTTCACGATTTCTCATTCTTTCTAGCCAAGGTTAAAGGCCGTAGGGTTTCGCAAAAGAACTTTTGTTTTTGCAATATCACGTTTCAGTGCCTTACGTGCACATCTGCAGCTCTGCTTCATTATCAGTGATTGGAAGTGTCTTGGAATTCTACCAGATCGTCACAGATGTGTGGTGAGGCAGGAATTTTTGCTCAGGTCGGTACAGTCAAATGAAAGAAGTCTTCGCACCAAGTGAAGAGTTTTTTTTTCAGCACTTAACCTCTAGGTCTTTAGCGCTGGTCAGGGGTGATATGTTGGGAGTATGAAGCAGCCCCGGAATGAAGGGATGTGGGAAACGGGAGATCCCTGAGAAAACATGCCGACCAATGGTATCGTCCGGCACGATTACCACAAGCGGAAATCCGGGGACCGACTCCGCCGGGAATCGAACCCGAATCGCTTTAAGTCTAGCCACTACGCCAACCGTGGTCTTCTCAAGGCCATTTCACACTATCAAATATTTATTGAACTCAATTTATTGAATATCATGACGATTCAAGAAATATGATTCAATTAACATTGAAGGCACCACTTGAAAAGTTCACATAATTTATAAACAAAAGACGAGCAAAGTAAATAATGTAGCTATTTTATTATTATCTACTAACCCTATATATTATTTAAAATAAATTATGCTCGTAGTTATTTTTAATATTGTAGGGTACTTATATTTCGTGTACAGAATACAATAAATATGTTATTTGAAGTAATAAAGTTAGGAAAACCTCTATTCTATTGTAATATATTGTGATTCAAGAAAATTTCGAACGTGTTCGAAACGAAAATCTTTGACGTAATTCACGTCGTTCAATAAATTGAAAAACAAAATGGCCGCTGTTATGACGTCAGCATGGCGTCACACGACATTCAAGAAATTGAATTCAATAAATTTGAAAGAAAATTGAAGAAATTTTTGGTTGTGTGAAAGGGCCTTTAGCACAAAGATAGATAGCGAGTAAACTTGAAGCAGACATGCAGATGTACACGTAAGGCTTTGAAACAAGTTACTGCAAAGTAAAGTCCCTAGACGCGGCGTGTTTTTTTATTTGCGCCGAAAGGGAAATAGGAGTGAAATGAGGTTGTTTTTGGATGTGCGGCCAAAGTTGGCTGCGGCATGCAAGCCTCTGTAAATGCAGCGATTCTGTGACAGTGTGTGCGCACGATTTAGGGATATTTACGCAATCATTTGGACGCCTCTGCGACAGCCGAACAAGGCTGTCTTGTTTGCTCAGCAAATCCCGAGTCTCGCGTCTGTGGCGCGGGAGAGTCACTGAGCCGTCCATCAGCTCGAGATGAAGAATAATAACAACAGTAATGGCGGGGTGTTGAGACTGTCGGTGTTACCCACGCAAACATGCCGACGACGTGTGCAAACTATGGCTGGTGTGTTTAACTACTGCCTGGGCGTGGATTAGCGCACCCAGCTGTTGTCGCAAGGAAGAAGTCGATGAAGCACCTAGCACCTTCCTCTAGAGTCCTCGGCCGTGAAGTAGCTTCGAGCTCTTGAAACGTCAACATCAGCACAGTTGATTGTTGGTCTTGGCAACAGTTCAGCTGTGTAGTACTGGATGGAGGTTGGCATAATTACCTTCTGATGGTTGTTGATCGTGTACATGCATGCAAGAACAGAGTTGCAATGTTAACAACAACAAAATTAATGGATGTTGGCAACAGTTGAGTTATATATTACTGGACGGAGGTTGGCACAATCACCTGTTGGTGGTTGTTGATAATGAACATGCATCCAAGAACAGAGCTGCAATTTTAACAACGGAAAAATTAATAGAAGGTGTTGGCAGACACGAAAATGGAGGCTCGAGGAGAGCTATACATATATATCAGTTTTTAATATAGCGAATGAAGAGTTCATTTAAATGAAATCTATTTCATATAACAGTTTGTTCTCTCTTAATGTAACTGAAACCAAGTGCATATCGTTTTCTGCTAACAATATTGGTCAACCAAACGATAACCAATAACTCAAAATACATAACTGTAGTCAATTAAATGCAAACTGTTAATGTAACGTCATAGAACGAGTACAGGAAACAATTGTAATTTAAAATGGGACAGGCATGTTCCTAATTTAAATAAAAAAATCGTAAAACAATATATACATTTGTTGAATTGAGATCTGTTTTATCAACTGAATATATAAGAATGGTTTACGTAGTCATACTTCAATCTGTTCTGCTGTACGGCATATTAGCATGGGGATGTACGAACAAATCGGCAATCAAGCCACTAATTTTGATACGAAAAGTTATTTACGAACTGTGTTTAAAAAGACTTTTAATTATCCATCAAAAGAACTTTTCCGTCTTTTGAGAGTATTCAATATCAGAAAATTGTATATTAGAACCATATTAGTCAGTTTCTTCAACAAAATGTTACCAGTACGGTATTTATCCCATGCATATCCTACTCGACGCAAAGGAAAATAACAATTTACCCATTCTTCTAGTTCACAAAACAATTTCTCAAAGATCACCCACATTTTTGCATTCAAAAATTGTAACAATTCTTCCAGAATATATAAAATATAAAAATCTGAACAAAGAAAAATTGATATTGATCGATGGTTAAATAACTTAACTGATGATGAGTTGTCTTTACTTTTTAAGTAGTACTTTACTGTACAATAATTAATTATTTTATATTTTATGATTTTTTAAAATTGTTAAATACTTTTTGTATCTATCAATTTTATTTTAAAATTATGATTTTTTAAACTTGTTATTCATGCAGCATTTAATTTTTTAAATTAATTTAATGCTATGAAAAGCTTTCTTACAAAAATTACTGCAGCAACAGAAAATAATTTGTCTAGTAGCACTCGCACACAAGCTTCGCTTTTGTGAGTGTGATGCTTTCCATTTTATAGAAAGTAATTATGCACTTAAGTGCTAAAATCTGTAAATATAAATAAATAAAAATAAAAAAATGCATTTATTGACCACGCCTATACTCACCATCAAAACAAATACCGCAAACTAAAACAAATTCGAATCGAAATGTGGTAGAAAGCATTTCCTGCTGACTGGTGGTAGTTTTCTGAACGAAGCAGTTGGGACAACTCCGGCAATCTGTTGTGTCAACAATATGATCATGATATCAGAGAGGACAGGAACAACGGGACGTCTCGGACAATGTACATGGTGTTGTAGCATGCTATTTTCCCCTAATTGCCTCTGGCCGAATTACCCTTATATTAGGGCAATTGTAGCACGTAATTTTCTAACTGTACTGTACAGTTATTTCTTTACGGATACGCTACGGCAATTATAGCACAGAATTTAGTCACCACTCCTTATTCATTGTTCAGGTGGCAGCAGTGTTAAACATGGTCAGTGGCTAGTTGAATGCTATTGGTTGACTGGTAGTTTCTCATTACGACTGCACTAGATAGAAATTCCCGTGTTTTATTTTTTTTTTATTTTTAACAATTTAGTGTAAGTATACGGAAATTTTTATTTTAAGTGGCTGACATATAGAACCTTGGTATATAATGTAATAATTGTAAGTTGTTTATGTATTAATATAAAATATGTGCAATTAAATCTTGTCTTCAAATGTTTAAATGAGTTGTACTAAACAGCTATCCTGTTCAGTTTTAACAATTACTGTTTTTTCAGTTATTCACGTTGTTCTGTTCGACATTTTAACAACTAATTTTATAATAGTGTTTTGTTGTCTTTCTTCTGTTAAATCGCTTTCATATTACTGTTATAACAGTTTTTCGTAATGTTAAATTTATGATCTGAGTCTTAAAACTTATTACTTGCCTTGTTTATGTAATTAGAATGTGTGTATTGCACAGTGTATTGTTTTGTTTTGTCTATTATATTGTGCAAACACTAACGTACTCGATATCTCAGTCTGTCAAGACTTTATCAGAGTTCTACAGAGCAAAACGCAGAACTTTACAAGTGTCTGGTAATAAAACATACAGAGAGGGCTTCTAAAAATCACTTTACTATTGCCACGAGGGTAGCTTCGTGTTAGTGACGAGTATGTGTTTATGTTGGCAGGCCTGGGCGACGCGTGGGGAGCCGCCCCTCCTCCAGTCAACCCGCAAGAGTCCATCAAGGAGCTGGGTTCGCATCTCCTGCAGGTAACCAACCACATAACTTGTCTATCTCTCTCTCTCTCTCTGTCAGCTAATTCTTACATGTAGAACTTCAGGTGCCATCTTGCTATCCAGAACTTTTATTTCACATCCACTAAGATGAGTCTCTAGCCAGATATGAAAATGCAATGTTTGCACGTGTAAGCATCTGTCAGTAAACAACTGTTCTGGAAACATCGTTCCTTACGAGGAAAGACAACGAACTATTATCTGTAGCGTAGACGCCACATTTTACTGTAGTCATATCGTAAGTCTCTAAAGGAAAATAAAATAATTAAAATTTATATTAAAAAATATTAATTTTCAGGGAATTGACGCTCAGTCTATTGAAGGCAATGAAGAAAAATACATCATGTCTTCCGTAGTTCAAACATTTGTCTTTGGACACATGCAATAATAATAATAATAATAATAATAATAATAGTAATAATAATAATTTAGCCATACAGGTTGTCCAGAAACTGCAGTATAATACAGCACACCTCGCGAATCCTCGGTTAAATTGGAGGCTAAAATGTTGGTGACAAAATGTTGTTGTACGATGACATTTTACATGCACAATGTGGCAACATAGCAGTGTAGTTGGTCCACTCTTGCGCGCCAAAGATATCGTACGTATCTTACTATTACCGGTCTGACCTGCATATAATGGGTCCAGGTTAAAATCCTGAGCAGTACGAACATGATTCTATGTTTACATGACGTAACATACCTGGAGGGTACTATCTCCGTGCAGTGTTGCCACATTGCGCATGTAAAATGCCATCGTACAACGTCTAGTTTGCGAGTTATCGGACTACAAAGACCACGATTGGCCGACTCTTCCTTTCTCAGCACTTTGTGGCGCTCACAACTGGTGTAGGAAGTGAGAAATGATTTCGATTATTCCTTCATATCTATTGAACCATTTGATATATCGAAGTGGTTTTGGCTTCAGGATTATGCTGCTCACGAAAATACCCAAAATACTATTTCAAGATTTTGCCAAATTCTACCAAAAAACTGTGTGTTTTTTGGTTAGTAAATGACATATCGTCATCGACACCATTAATATTTTTGATATTGGTAGCATTTTTGCTTAAGAACGATGCTACTTAAATGCCTGAAAAGTAATATGATTTTTTTTTTTTCAAATTTTTGCACCTACGGAGGTGAAAAATGGTGTAAAAGGTGAAACGTGTTTTCGACGAATTGTTGATGTATCTTGGACCCAGTGGACTATCGTTGTGTTTCAAGTCTATGAGACACCCATATATATTGTACCCCACCACCAAAAAAATTTTTTTTGGAAGGGGGGTTACAATGTAGCCTACCTCTGTACACCTTCGTTTCCTCTCCAGTGGCTAGTAATGAATAATGATTGTACTTAGGACGTGTCTCAATTCACCCAAAGAGTGCTCTTTCGTATTATCGCTGTCGCAAATACGTTACAACTACGTCAGAGAGAGAGAGAGAGAGAGAGAGAGCACTCTCTACCTGTCTCAATTGTTCGCCGAGAGTACGAAAGAGTGAGAGAACGAAGTTGTATAATCGCTCTCGCTCTCTCAGGCTCTCTGGCGTATGCCAGATTACAACTACAGTTTGAGGTTAAAGAAGAAACGTGCGTCATATATTGCAAATATTTCAATATTTATACATAAATCGTTATTTCCAGTGAACAGTTACTTATGGTGAGAAATTTAGTTAACATTTTCGGCCCAAATATGTGTTTAAATATACAAAATAAAATATTTTTGCATCGTCAATGAAGAACTATTCACGTTTGAAATACGACGCTTGTATGTTTAAAAAAAAATTTGAATTGCCCATAGAATTATTTAATGTGTTTATAACTTCTAGTAAAAAAAAATTACGCACTTGTAACATTTGAAACTTTTGTTTACAAATACGAGAGAGCATCCTCCCAACTGCAGAGAGCGAGAGCATCAGAGAGAAAGCAAGAGTTCTCTCTCAACAGAGTAGGCTACTCTTTGAATTCAGACACGGCCTTAAGGCCATTTCACACGATCAAATATTTATTGAATTCAATCTCTTGCATTCAATTTTTTTAATAGCACGACGATTCAAGAAATTTTATTCAATAAACATTGAATTTACCATTTGAAAAGTTATCACACAATTTATAAACAAATGACGTACAAAATAAATAATGTTGCTATTTTATAATTAGGCCTATCTACCAACACTGCACGTCACAAAAATACTTGGTTTAACCAACACAAAATTTCTTATTTTTGTTATATATATTATTAAAAATGAATAATACTCGGTTTTATTTTTAATATGGTTAAATTCGCATACATAACTCAACTGATATATAATTTGAATTAATACTGTCAGAAAAACCTCTACTCCATTCTAAAATATTTAGATTCAGGAAAATTTCGAACATGTTCGAAACGGAAATCTTTGACGAAATTCACGACATTCAATAAATTGAAAGACAAAATGGCCGCGGTTATGACGTCAACATGGCGTCACACGACATTCAAGAGATTTAATTCAATAAATTTGATAGGAAATTGAAGCAAAATTTGATTGTAAAGGGCTTTTATTTCCCGGGTCAGTGGCGAACTAGGAACGACTTCTGCGCTCCCGAGAAGCGAAGTAGGGGACGGATGGAAAGGGGGTGAGGGGTACATACGACCTCCAGCTGCGCGAATATTGTCGCGGGATAGGTGAGGTCAGGTGCGGGTGTAGGGGCACGGTGCTACGTCATCATTTGTTTCACATGACCCGGCTGTGCCGCGGTGGCATAGTGCTGCTCTCTCTCTCTGTCTCTGTCTCTGTCTGGAGATAAGACGACGAACAAACAACTCCCAGAACCCACGGCCTCGCATTCACCTCTCCCCTCTACCCTCTTGCACTCTTCCATCTAGCCTCTCAGATTCCGTCAGCTCTGGTGGAAACGATAGTTCTACTCCAGGTTAGGAAGATCAGTGTTATTTCTAGAGCCACTAATTTCAATGCCTTACGTGCCTATCGTCAGCTTTGCTTCATAGTTATATGTAGAAATGTGTAATATTCCAGGGGCGCATCCAGGGGGGAGGGGCGGGTTGCAGGTGGCCCGGGGCCCCCTTGACCTTTTAAAGCATAGTTTACTCTTAAAATATATCAATTTTTAAAAGTAGAATATTCATATTTTTGTTAGTAAACAGGTTATATAGCACTGTTTTGCACCTTATAATCCAAATTTTTTCATGGGAGAACCCCTGAAGCATCCTTTTTTTTTTTTTTTTTTTTTTTTTTTTTTTTTTTGTTTTGAGTGTGGGTGTAGTTCTTGCTCATTTTAAGGGTGTTCAAGTGCGATAAAGTCAAAATTATATATTTATATGAAATAGTGTTATTCTCCGTTCACTCTAAGTTGAGTTCTGAAGTAAACAAATGAAGTAATATCATTGCACTTCGCTAGCTTCTAATTGGCTCAATTTGTGCGTCGCGCCGACGTACTATTTCCAACCGACAAAAGTGTGTACAGTCGGCATCATAAGAAACAACAACGCCGTATATATTAAAACAATATTGCGTGAAAATTTCGTACGTGTTATCGACATAGGGAAACAAAAATTACACAAAAACTTGATAAAAATATTGACATCATGTGTAATTATTGTATATTTAAAAATTTAATAGTAATTGTCAAGTCATGACTAACGATTGCATTCAAATATTTCGGTATTAACGTAACGAAAATTTGGTACTAAATACGGAAAAAAAGTTGTAAACAAGATGAGTGATTAAACTTACTGTAAAGTCCTCCTGGATTATTTTGTACTTCGTTTTGGAAAAATTACATTTTATAAATCACCAGTCAGTCGATAATTCACGACACATATTGTTTTTTTTATACATAAAATATTACTAAGCGAGATTTTTATTCTTGCCTTATAAACATCACCACAGTTTGTTCAGTAATGAAGACATAGCCTATCCACGTTTCGAAAACCATGCAAGACATTTTCACTGTTCACGTCCAGCATCACATAACCTAATCTGCAAGCGACGTAAATATAAACCGACGCGAGGACGGAACAAAATAGAACAAGGAACTTTGGTTTTGACCACGCGGCCGAGGTTCGGACGAACTGGAACGGAAAATGGACGAACGAAAGAAAACATTCGCAGTAGTCACAACATTGACGCGTTTACGTCCAAAAATACTTTGAAAAAATAAAACATTACATCTGATTGTGATATTTCTTACTTATTTTTACTGTGGTAATTATTACTGAACTAAACTTTTGGTATCTTCAGAGTATCGTACGTCTCTAAAGACTGGCAAGTGTACCAAGAAACTCGTACGTTTAGCAGTGCGTCAGTCGTTAAATAACTCGTGAACCAACTGTACGGACGTGTCGTCCGCTAACCATAATTACAGTAATAAACATATAGCGTCGTAGATTGTGTTTGCAACGTCTGTATATTTTAGATATTTGTTAATAAAACTCTCTCATTAAGTGATGGAGTGGTAAATTTATATGTACACGACAGATAACAAAGAACTATTTCTTATGCAAGATCACAGTGCACGGCGGTCGGCAGCCAATGAACATATTTGTTTATAATTTGCTTTGTTTATCCTAAAACTCAACTAAGAGTGAACGGAGAATAGCTTTGTACACAATACTTGTGAGTGCAGTTTTCTCTTATGAAACAATTTTAGCTGGCGTAGTTTTCTCATAACGTTGCGTCGAAGTCAGAATTTGCATGTTCTGCTGCCATGCAAATAGTGAAAACCAATTGACATACGTACGTGAAATAATTCACAGTGAAATAATATACTATGGACTACGCAATGAAACATTTTACATAATTCCGCGAATTTTTTTTGTATTTTAAAAAATTTGTCTGTACTTTGCGATTTTTTAAAAAATTGAAAATATTACTTTGTGGGTTTTTGAATGTTTTATTGCATAGATCATGGGATGTAAGTTCACTGTGATTTATTTTGTTTAAGTAGGTCAGCTGGTTTTCACTATTTGCGTGGCAGCGTAGCAAACTAATTTTGACTTTGACGCCCCGTTTTGACAAAACTATGAGAGCTAACTTTGTTTCGTAAGAGTAAAATGTACTCACAAGTATCGTCTACAAAACTAACAATATTTCATATAAGTATAAAATTATGATTTTATTGCATTTGAAAATCCACAAGGCATGTCCTAACTCCCCCCCCCCCCTAAAAAAAGCGCTGTATCCTAGCCTGCAACATTCGCGTTAATTACCGTATTTGACGACAGGCTTGAATTCACTGGTCTATTATGAGCATTAAGGCCATGGTCTTTCATTTATTTCAAACAATTGCAAGTAAATCAAATACTTTTTAACCAAATTCTTTGAAAAAATTTGAAAATGTGTATGGTCATACGTTACACAATTTTGCCAGAGCGTTTTTTGAAATAATGTACCGTTTGCTAGCAAAAAAAAATAATTTTTGCTACATTTTGGCTAATTTGACAGCAAAATATGTGATAGCCTATTTCAGGGGCAAAAATCTAAAAATCCGTTTGGTGTATTGCAACAAGAAAAATCAGATACAAACGATGATATATAAGTGTTAAAACTGTATGAATGAATTATTGATTGTACGTTTTAATTTGCGTTATAAAATATTTTCGGAACCACTGCAAAACTGAGATGGAGGCCGTAACACCCACCGTAACATTGCTGGTACCGGACTTTCGTGTCTTTTGTGATAGTCGGCACTGTACACATGTCCTTATATCATTGGTTGAATAAGTTCTTCGGGCGCGGCCGCACAAACTGTCGGTCAACAAAAGAAGTCAGACAAGCATACAGTAACTTGTAAGCCATTCTGTTGTCGGATAACAACGCGAAATGTGCAGGTCTGTAGTAATTGGCAGCGTGTGTTCGTTCAGACACGTTCCTCATTTGATTGCACCAATCATAATAAGGTTATTGTGGCACCAAACGCTTGTGATTTGTCAGTACAACCTCAAGACAAGCGAGAGTTGCAACATCCAATCACTGACAATGAAGCAGAGCTGCAGATGTGCACGTAAGGTAGGCTACTGAAACAAACTGGGGCAAAATTCTTCTCGCGGAAAGTTCATGGCCTTAACCATCCCTCATTGTTAGACCTCTCACTGGTACCAGCGCTCCTAGCGGGGAAAATTATCCCTTGCCAATCCCATACATGGGAAATTTGATTATCTTCCTTATCCTTACCACTAATATACCATCCACACCAGTGGAGGATCCAGCTCTAGGCAGGGGAGGGGGGAGGGTTCTTCCCAAAAAGAAGCTATGTCCACACCCCAAGTCGAAGAAAGGGGGGTCCGGCGGCCCACCCTCGGAAAACATAAAGATTTAATGTACCGCTTTCAAATTTTGTAATATTTTACAGATTAACTATACATGAAACGTGTAAAAAAAAAAAAAAAAAAAAAAAAGGGGGGGCGGAACCCATGGTCCCCTCCTAAATCCCCTCCGCCTTGACCACACACTCCGCCCTGGTTCATTTAAGAGGTAGATCACACTTTACCCTTATTCTACCATTCCGAAGCTGAAAACTTCAATTTAAATCTACCCGTTTTCAAAATCAATATGGAAAAACTACAAATCAAGAATTCTTGATAGTATTAGCCAACTTTATGAGCAAACATTTACCCCCAATGATGCATTTGTTAAGAGTGATCTTTGCGCCGCAATTAAATGTCCGAGATTTAAGGTGTCAGAGGTTGTTCTTCAGAAATACGTTAACTGGACAAAAATGTTTGCTCAGAAACTTGGCAGAAACTGTTGTCTAGGATTTACTCTCTCTCTCTCTGTATGTTTCGGCCCGGAAGGGGGGGGGGTAATGTTTTCTATAAAGTAGCTATGCCCACACCCCGAGTCAAAGAGCAAATTGTGTTATTTAAGGCATTTCTTAAACAAAAAAAAATAGAATATACTACTTTAAAATTTTTAATATTTTAAGTATAAACTATACATAAAAGGATAAAAAGAAAGAGGGAGTGGGAGGAGGACCCATGACCCCCTGAATCTGCGCCTAACCTCGCTCACTCTAACCCTTAGTTCACTCTAAACTCGTTAACTCTAACCTAGGTTCACTCTAAACTCGGTTTACTCTAACCTCGGTATACACTAACCTCGGTTCACTCTAACCTCGTTCACTCTAACCTCGGTTCATTCTAACCTCGTTTACTCAGATCTCGTCCACTCTAACTTCGGTTCACTCTAACATGAGTTCACGCAAACCTCGTTCACTCAAATCTCGTCCACTCTAACCTGGATTCGCTCTAACCTCGTTCACTCTAACCTCGGTTCATTCCAACCTCGTTTACTCAGATCTCGTCCACTCTAACTTCGGTTCACTCTAACATGAGTTCACGCTAACCTCGTTCACTCAAATCTCGTCCACTCTAACCTGGATTCGCTCTAACCTCGTTCACTCTAACCTCGGTTCACTCTAAACTTGGTTTACTCTAACCTCGGTTAAATCTAACCGCGTTCACTCTAACATTGGTTCACTCTAACCTCGTTCACTTTAATCTCGTTCACTTTAACCTCAGTTCACTCTAACCTCGTTCACTCTGACCACGTTGTAATTACACTATAAAATTTGTTTACTTTAGAACTAACGTTACAGTGAGCCATTATGCCGCCATATTTATTATTTTAAATACGAAAACTTTCATGTAAATAAAAACTAGTGTAGGTAAACATTTCACAGCTCATAACTTTACTACTATAGCCGCAATAAATACATATTTCCAAAACTTATTATAATCTCATACGCTCGTTCACCAAACATTAATGACGGTAATTCACATAACAGATTCTTATTTTTTTAATAACGTGTTATCAACATCACAGTTATTTTGTATTCAGACACACGCAAAAAAAAAATTATACGCAACATAATATTTCAGTGTTTACGCCCAGTGTTACACGACCTAACCTCTGAAGTCTTGTGAACATGTAAACATAGGTTACGCGGGAAGGAACTCAACAGAACAAGAAGTTTTGGTGCGGACGAACCGGAAGGAATTAAAAAGACACACATTTGCAGCTGGTCTAACATAGGTATGTCACAAATATTCATATGCGAACTACCTATCCGTGAAAATATATATTTTTTAATTACTTCTTTATATTTAATATTCTAACTTAGATTTACACAACGTGGAATGAGGATAGACAATGGAGTGGCGCGGGAATGAGAAGGACGGGGGAAACGGGAGATTCCCGAGGAAACCCACCCACCAGCGGCATCGCCGTTACGATTTAAACATGCGACCTCGCCGAAAATAGAACCTGTTACACCTTGGTGGGTGGCGAGTGCTAAAACAACTGTGTCAACCCCGGTTGGCATCACTTGACAGTCAGACAGAGAGAGAGAGAGAGAGAAAGGTAGATATATATAGAAAGAGAGATAGAAAAAACTTTATAATAAAAAAATTAAGTTTTTGACTCCTTAGTACAGCGTGTTGCCTATCTATTAGGTTCAACCTTAGCTACATATTTTCAATTTCCTCGAAAACGTTTCACTCGGGGCTGTTGCGATAAGGAAACCCCTTCCTGTTCAATGGGGCCTGTGCCACTTTGTAACAAAAAAACTTGCAATGGCACAAATATTGTATTTCATGAAATGCTTGACAAACCCTATTATCGAATGAAGGTGAAAGGTATTCGAAACCACTTTTTCCCCACAGATTTAAAATATTCTTATTATTAAATCACTCCTGGAACAAATTTTTTACTTCTCCTTACTTTAGGTTATTTCAACAAACGTTGGTTTTAAATTTCAATAGTCTATCGCGAATTTCTCCCCTAAGATTTGAGCAAGCCAAAAACTTTAGCTGACTTTCTTATATCTCGCAATGTTTTCAGCATATCATACTTTCACTAACGTACTACTTAGTAAAAATTTTTGTATTTTTACAAAAATTCTTTGAAAATTAGTTTCCAAAATATGTGTTTGTTAGTTTATAAATTATTGTAAACTTTACCAGAAATTCTTGGAAATATACAGATATGTCTGTAAATTTACAAAAAAAAAAGTTTGTATATAGTTACAAAATTGTTTATTTACTACTAAATTATTTTACATTTTACAACAACTGATACAAATGAACCAGCTGTCAAGAACATTTTTTGTAAAATGTAGCAGGTCGTTGAAGTGTTTTTTTCCTTATCTGCTCATAAAAACATATCTCACTAGTTCCTCCAGGAATTTAAAAAATGTAGACCACTTTAATGAACTGTGACATTCTTGTCGTAGTGCCTCGAATGAAATATGCTTTGACGTCCCATGTGAAAGAAGTACAGTATATCTGGGCCAGATCTGGCATCAGGGATAGAGAAATTCACACTAATTCATATCTGGCCCAGATCTGGCCAATTTCAGATATAACTTTTTTTCCGTCTGGGATTAATTACAAGCTTTTTGGAGTAAAGGAAGGTTTTTATTTATTTATTTATTTATTTATTTATTTTTTTTGCTGTGTGTAAGATAAATCTACTGTATTTCGCAATACTAAGGTTTCTAATGCCCGTATCAACAAAACAAACGTACTAATTGTGGTAGTAATTTATACATTGCGTTCTTATTTCCTGCATGAAAAATTACTTAATTCTAAGCAAATCAAGTTCTTAGTACCCAACACTGTGTTGGCTTAAATGTAATTTATTACGGTATAAAGTATATCATGATTAGAGATGGTGTAAAATCGCGAGAGTCTTTTCACCCAGCGTATTCTCCAAATCAGCGACGCGTCCTATGCCTTGTAAGATTGGCCGACAATTATGTGGCATGGTGTAGTTGTTTACAGGCCTATAACTAGGGCTAGGAACACTTAGCGGGTTCAACGACCAACATGCTAGATTCCATTATCCTGTGTATGCCGAGGTCCTACCATTTGTCCATTACCTGCTACTCATTCAGACAGCAGACAATGAACGAATAGACGCGGCTTTGGCATGTACAGGATATTGTATTCTAGCATACAGGTCATTGTCGTAGCACACCAGAGCTAGCACTGACACAGTCAAGTAGGGACTCACCAGTGACGACAGAAAGGTGTCAGGAATGAACAAATTACACTGAAGCCTAGCAAACAGTCAATTTTTACCACGGTAAATTACCATCACTAATCGTGATATATGGTCGGTATATCCTGTACCACGGTCTTAGAGGAAGATATCTTGACACCGTGTATGCTTTCCAGCAAGAAAAAGTGACTCCCTTTTTGTCCCCGAGCACTAGTAGTAATTTAGTGGAAGATTTGTCTTATTCTCATCGGGCGGTGTTACATTTTTCGCAATTATTTATATAAAATTATGTTAAAAGCTGGTATTGCATATATATGTTTCGTACCCATACATGCTTGGCACGTGTGTGGAACTGTTTATTTAACTGTTTAATATAAGTAGTCTGAAAAAAATGTATAAATTCATAATTTAAAATTAGCATTACAAATTTAATTAGTATAAATTTCTACACTGAATTATCATAAATTTCTACATAGAAAAGCTATATTTTATGACTGAAAATGTACTCCAATATAAGTTTAAAATACATTCTCTAGGTTTTCCATTTTTTTCCATTTGTAATACAGACAATTCCGGAGACGACCACACATTTTAAGCTGTGAAATCTTGCTACGCCAAGGGCAAAACAAGATTAATCTTCCCCTAAAAGATAACTAGCACTGCAACAAAAAAGGAGTCACATTTTCTTCCTCAGTGTCAAGACCTTACCTTCACAGACCGTGCCCTGTACAGAGTAAGGGAGTTTACAAGGGCGCGTGGATTGTTTGTGTTGCAGACCCTGGACGGCTTCATCTTCGTGGTCGCACCAGACGGCAAGATCATGTACATCTCGGAGACAGCGTCTGTGCATCTGGGACTGTCTCAGGTGGGAGTGGGAGTGGCTCCCAGCATCTAGTGTTTACCGCAAGACAACTCGCGGCATCAGTACACTACACTTGCATGCGTACTGTCCGCGCGCTATATCTTGAGACCCTGGCGTGTATATGATTTAGATATAAATAATACTGCGAGGCTGATAACATGTCGACGCATAATATAACCAAGTAAGGACGTGTTTGCTTCTGTGTTGCTGTAGAAGACATGTCTTTTAGGACGAAAAATTCATACCACCAGGGACTTAGTTAGACCTAGCGCGCCGACAGTGCAATTAGGTGCTGCCTGCAACGTTTTAAGGGAGAAATAGTCCTTATCTAGAATTTTTGTATTTTATGTCATAACTTTTCTTTTGGATATATTTATAGAACTTTAACCTAACTGCCGAATAAAGTAAATATTGATAGAATTTTAGACATCACGTATATTTGTTTGCAGCTACTATTATTATTACTCTAATTTCAGCTAAGAAAGTAATACGAATTTCCTAAATGCAATTATATCTGTAACAACAGTAGCGGCAAAAAAGATTTGTGACGTCTGATGTTATATCTATGTGTATTGTATTCCGCAGTTAATTTAAAGTTCAGTAAATTTATCCAAAATAAAAACTATGACACAAAATACAAAACTAAAAATGGCGACTATCTTGTCCTCTTATGGGATATCTTCACATTAGCGACTTGGGAACCATTCTATTTACCTTGTACGGAAATAAAGGAACAACAGTTTAAAATCTAACGTACATTTAGGCTACAACTAGACAAATTAAGAATATTAAAAAACTGTTGTACTAATTGTGGTCTAAATTCTTGTTAACAGTTCAATTGCTATGTTGGTGCCGTAGTGCAAGGTAAATAACATTTGCGCTTCAATCGTAAATTCAACAGATTTCTCCTCAGAATTTCATAAAAGAGAATAGTAAAACAGTCCAATACGGCTACTGAAACCAAACCTTTTAATTGTGCGGCTTTAAACAATTTTTGAAAGTTTATTTGTGTTTTTTTTTTTTTTTCGATAAAGTTGAGTGTGTTTGAAAATTAATTTGAACAAAAATGTCTTACGTTGAGGCCGTTCTTTGTAGTTTTTTCCTTACGTTATTGGTGAAAGAAACTCAAATAACATTTGACGCGATGCTTTTAAAAAATTAAAAATCGTTCTCAGTTGTACGACGCTCAAATTAATGTAGGCTTTATGGAAAATAATTCACAGATCAGCTACAAAATTTTTTTTTGATTGATTTTGGCAAATTTTCATAAAATCTTCTTTTACTTTGTGGGAAAAAATCTATAAAATAGTGTTGAGGTTTATTGCTACGAAATAATTAGGTTTTAAATAATAATGCATTCGAGGTAAAACAATGTAGCGATTCTTCGATATCGATTAAGGTTATTTTCTTAATATCATCGAAAATTTGGAAAACTATACCAGGCATGACCTTAACGTAAGAGTTATGCTGTGTTTATTAATGTGTATTAATATTATTTATCGTTGATTTTTACGTCAAATTAAGATCTTTCGCGAATCCACTGCTTAGATGTACGCAAATATACAGTATTAACGCCTACTCATAGCGAAAATTTCTCAGCTACTTATTCACATCAGTTCTGTGACATAATAAACGTAGTTATGCAGGGGCCTTTTATCATCTTGTGGGCAGAAGTCGCCGATGAATAGGCCGACCACTGCAGACTTCCGGGCCACGACTTTTTATTCTGTATTTGAAATTATTAAAGTGGAACCATTCGAAGGTCAGTTATAAAATGTGCGTGTTGCCATTTGCTGTATAATATGAATGAACAAGTTACTCCGAAACAAAAAATCACAATCATAAATTAAAACATAAATACTCGTTCATTAATTTTTTAAAAATATAATTTGCGTCACCTTCACACATTTTAACAGTAACTGATAAAAATATTATCGCCATGAATTGTAACTAAGATGCGGTTTCATGTAAATACTAACGTTGCTAACTTAATAAATATGTCTTACCATAGAATTGTATGCTAGTTTATTATAAAAATAATTTTCTTTAGTTTTTACATTCAAAATAGACATGGCAGCTGTTTGGTAATTCGTATTCGATAAACTTAAAAGCTTCGAAGTTGGCAAAGTGCATAATGCAAATTGCAAAAAAAAACTGGTTTTATACATTTCATTAGATCATAGATAACTTTGTTGACAAACTTATGCCTTAGGATGTGACCTTATATCGAGTTCAGGTTCAAATCGTAGTTTTAGAAATACCATTCATAGTTAAAAATTATCTCCAGTTTATTAAAATATGTCTCGGAATAAACATAATACTTTTAAACAAAAGTTTTTGCTATTTTTTCTTCAATTTTATTTTTAGTTTTGTCAAACTGATGGAAAGTTGTATGAAATGGTAACATTTCATTGTTATATTATGTGTCTGATTATTAATACAGGTTCAAAAATACATTATTTCGGGTAAAACTTAACGGTAATTATTTACAAATTCATTATAATTTCTGTCTTGATTTTTAAAACAATTTTTGTGCACAAGTGATATCAGGAACAGTATTTAATTGCCTGGATGTGAAGTATTGCGTATATCTATTGCTGTAATGATGAGGCATTTTTATTATTTTAATTTTGGCTACCTTTTGTACTAGGAACCATATTTTTCATCTTAATTGAATAAAAAATGAGAATTTTTCGTCAATGAAGTGCGTATCGTACACATCACGAAAAAAAATGTCTACTAACAGAATTTTACACGTGAGATAAAGCTTCGAAGTTTTGAATAGCACCATGACAATAAATATTTTTAGATGAATTGCTGTCCCCAATAAGCGTAAAAATAAACCTCTGTTATTAGTTATTTTAACTACGATATGTTTTAAATATTGAGATTCGTCAAATTTGTCAAATGACAAACTGCACACAAGTTAATCATTTAAGTTTTAAAAATTAAAACTAGTGATAATAGCCACAATGTTAGGCCTATAGTGTATGGTACACTAATGATTAACTGTAGTTTAAAATATTGTTTTATGAATACTGCTTTGGAAATCGCAGGCGCCCTTAACTGTGTAAAATTTTTAAATCGCACAAGCCACAGTATCGCATTTAGTACAGCAAGAAATTGTTTTTAATCTCGTTAGTATAATTTAAGATTTTTACTGTACAAAAATAAACAAGTAAATGAAAAGTACTGATTTTGCTATCCAAACGAAACAAAACTCTGGCGCGCTTCATATTCTGTTCAGCCTACAATTTTTTAAGAACACACATTTGCTTGCCTGTGTACAAACATTATACATGGTTGCCAATTGTGTGTATATATATTAAAATTTTTTTCTTAAAGGACAAGGCACGTAGAAAAAAGAGAGGAATATAAAAATTTTAATAGTCAATATTTAATGCTTGATTAGTATTAAACTCGCTGCAGTAAAGCAGAGAAGCCTGCTGGAATTACTACATGTCATCGATGACTACACATAGTTTTGACAGTTATACTGGCGGTAAACTGTGGCGATGGCAGAGTCATGAGTCGTGTATACAGATTGTTACAAAATTGTATGTCAATATTTCGGAGGAAATATCCCCACTTATAGAGGAACCAAACATACTATATGAAAATATGTCCAAAAATGTACTATGTCTGTACTATAGTTCATAGTACACAGTGGATCATGTTATTGCATAAAGCCATTGCAGCTATTACGCTATAAGTATAACCCTGAAAAATTCGCGTTTTCATTGGGCAAACAACGGTAAATTTCGGCAAATAATGAAATTGGGCTCTTGCCGTGGTATTTGACACATTTCGGAGGACGGTGAGCCAACGCTAAAAAATATCGACCAGCCAATGAGCAGCTGCTGTATGCTTGAGTACACAGATATTCTTGACTGCCAGTACAGGTCAGTGAATCCAGGAATGTTTTCCTATCTCTAATTATTGGTAACTGAATACCTGACGAGTCGTATTTAATTGGACGGTAGGCATTGTGAAATGTAGTGATACACCACAGTAATACGAGGGTTATTTTTTTTCAACCTCCAATCGGCTGTAATAAAAAAACGGGAATGAATTAGGAAATTATTTCAAAATCAAAAGAAACGTACATCTTTACACTATTGTTCCAATATAATCACTGTGCAGATAGAGGCATTTGTCGTACCGATGCACCAGCTTGCCGATATCCTCTGCAAAGAATGATGCCTCCTGCCTGTTCAACCACGTTGTAACAGTGTCCTGCAGTTCATCATGGGTGTTGAAGCGTCGTCCTCCAAGCCACTTGTTCAAGGTGGGGAAAAGGTGGAAGTCACTCGGTGCCAAATCCAGACTGTAAGGAGGATATCGGCAAGCTGGTGCATCGGTACTACAAATGCCTCAATCTGCACGGTGATTATGTGGAACAATAGTGTAAATATGTACGTTTCTTTTGACATTAAAATAATTTCCTAATTCATTCCCGTTTTTTTATTACAGCCAATCGGAGGTTGAAAAAAAATAACCCTCGTATAATCCAGCCCGCATGCTATGTACTATAAGTCATGTGACCTTTAGTGCAGTTAACGGTGTGTTTTCGAACCTATGTTCAAATGATATTAATTGTTCCCCTAACATATTGACATGCTTTTTTCAACATCTTGTAGAGTCTCTCACTGAGACTGTGTGAAGCCGCTATGTAAACCAATCGAGAGAATTGGGTATCCATAAATCTAGCTATAAGTAGCACTTCTACTTGCTTTTTACACTTAAACATTTGTTGACAATTATTTAGACAATTCAGCGGTATTTCAACTTACACTCATTTACAAAAAGGTAACAAAGAAGATAACTCTTTCAAACACAAGTTTTTCTACGCTGTTAAAAAATTTCCAAAACAGTGATGCAAGTTTCCAACCCATACACGGTAAAGGAGACGTGCGATACTTCAGCTTGCATTTTATTGTTTCTTAAAAACTGTTCGGTATCTATGAATTTTTATATACGTGAAACAATTTTCCATATATTTTCGTCGTAGTAAATGTAAATTAATCTTTTACCGTGTGCGTAAAATTACTTTGGAAATATTGCGATAGAATAGATTTCTAAATCTATTAAATTTTTTTGTATAATGTACATTTTTTAAATCGTATTTCAGACACAAAGTACTTTAAAAATAAGTGACTCTCATGTGGCAACACTTCAAATAAATTTCACGGGATTACCTGTTGTTTGAAACGAATCATTTGGAAAGTTATTTATTGTAACACTGAGTCCCCCACTTAAATTCCATGGACGCAAACTTTATAGGCAGAGTCATTAAAATTACGCAATTTAAAATAGAAATCTTAACGTCAGTTAATACACGGGAAAAATGTGAAAACTATATATGCAAAAAAAAAAAAAATTCCTTTGGTACTTTGCTGATGCTCGCATGCGGTCCGGTGTAAGAATATACAAATTATACAATAAATAGAAGAATGATTGGAATTTAAGGCGAAGGCTGTTGGGCGTAATTACCAGCTGCGTTAAATTATTGTTGTGCTTGTACTAACGTACCAGCAATATAAGACAAGTCGATACATGATTGTTTTTTATTTTAGATGTGCTAATTAAATAAGTGTTTTTATGTTTGTGTGGACTGCAGCGACTGGATGTTGGGTAACTAATGGCTCAAGGATTTACGAGTTCGAAACTTGTAGTAAATACAAGTCAAGAACCTCGATAAACCTGCGAAGCGTTTATGTGCTGCAAATGAAGCTGTATTTGGAGATAACTGTACACATAATTGAAAGAGACCCGAAAATTTCACGGATTCATTGGAGAATATAATACCTTTCAAACTTCTGTGCATGTTAATTACTTTCTTTATTGGGTCAATGTTACTGTAATTCTTCCTTGAGGGCTGTGAACTAAAGCAGACCTGCATGTAAACACTCACCGACTCCCGTGCTACCTTGTCACGTGTACAACTGGCCAATCACTGGAGCAGCAGACAATGTACAAGTAACTGAGGACATAGTGTATACAGGACTGTGGAGTCTAGCCAGCTGGTCGTTGAACCTGCGAAATTTCCTGGTCTCTAATAATTGATTCATTATGGTGCAGACAAACATGAACCCACTGCTGTTGTGCGCAGTGCTCAACTGTTCTTCTAGAAGCGTGCAGGAGATAAGGAAACAATCCTCGAACAACGCAAGCTGTCATAGTAACATAGTTGCATCAGTCAGGTTTACTTACACTGTAAAAAAAAAGTAAATTTACTTGACAAACGTGTAGATCACTGGTGTTATATCCTCTCTCTTTTAATGTAGTGTGAGGATCTTATTATTATTGATTGAAACACCGGCAGTTTATGTCCTTCGATACTTCGGAACCCTGAACTTGTTCCGTCAGTCCCACGAGAGATGATATGCTATACTGAGTATCGTTTTAAAGCTTTTAACCACGACCTCCCGCGAATATCGCACTTGACAGTCGCGTCCAGAATCAGTTTTATATGCGGCTTCCCGCGAACGTCCGCGGTGGCTCCACGTGCCTACTTGGCGAACTCTCCTAGGACCGCCCCCTTTTTTAACTTTCAGCCAATCGCGTCTCTCGTGGGTGACGACGACAACAAATCCTGACATTCCTCCGTATAAATTTATTGCATCTTTTTAAATTCACACACATTTATATTAATATCCCTTTGAACTTATTTACAAAATACTATAAAATTCAGATGAATGATTATAATATTAATATTAAATTGCACAGCCGGGGGTGGGCGTAACCAAGCCTCTCGGTGCCCTAATTTTCAGCATCCAAGCTACGCGTCCCACGTCGGCTCAAGGCTGTTCGCTCGCTTTCACCCCATGTTTTCCTAACTTTCCCTCCCCTGCTGTGTTAAGCGTCAATCTGCCGTGACACAACGCCACAAGCCTTTCACCCGTGTGCAAAACTAAATTATACGTTAATTACTTTACACAAAGTTTTGCAATTGAGTCACATAAAACGTCAATTCTAATCATAAGGAAATTTCAACTGCATGGCCTTCTACGACTATCCTAACCTAAATTACAGTATTTACAATATACATGTTACTTATTGACATTTAAAGGATATGGGCCGGTTACACTGGATAATTGCGGGAATAGTTGACAGTTCGCCAGTCTACGACTTGGCCTGAATGATTTGTATCAGTATTGGCTGTCGTTTATTTGAATCACTGTACAACTTTTAAGAGTGAGTAATAGTCACCATCTTGAATTTTTGTATTTTTTTGTGTCATAACTTTTCTTCGGGTTGGATTTTTTTTAACTTTAACCTAACTACGGAATAGCATACTGATAGAATTTTAGACACCGTAAATATATTTTTGTCTTTACTGTTCTTACAGATGTAATTGGAGTTAGTAAATTCATATTACTTTCTTAACTGCATTTCTATCCGTAACGACAGCTACGGAAAATAAAGATTTACGGTTTTAAGATTTATATGTATTCCATTCCTTTGTTTGGCCATAGCACCAAAAATTTACTCAGAAGTAAAGTTATAAAAAAAAAATACAAAAATTCACGGTGGTGACTATCACTCACTCTTAACACAGAACGTGTGTGATTTGTTTCAAGACCTTTTACACGTGTCTTAAATTGCAACATTCAATAATCCAATAATAGTCGAAAGTACCTCTTGTTTACTTTAAATATTTTCGCGATTTTCCAATGCCTGTACAGTTGTGTAGTAAATTCCGCAACTTGTATGAGAAAATAATTTTCTTTTGTATAAAGTGTACTATAATACCACATTATACAGGAAAATTCACATTTACAGGTATTACGTTTCAGGAATACGTAATTGCAAGCTGTGGTACGACGTACACATGAAATTTCCGCCAACCTTGTTAACAAATGTTGAAAAGAAAGTTTGGCATATGTCAGAGGAGTAGGCTACCAATTGTATCGGTTTTCGGTGGTATAGTTGGTGGCGTACTGGACAACTGAGACAAGGTGTTGCAATTCGAATCCTTCTATAATATATATAATATAATACTCTGAATATTTCAAGCCGTTTTAATAGTACTTGGTCTGTGTAATGTGCATTACATAAAATTGTTCAATTGTATTAAAACATTCTTTACATTACTCAGCAGTCCCTCCGCAGCTTTACCTGCATGTGTTACTCGTAGCAGCGAACAACTTCTCTTATTAAATGGACTCTTTGAACACCAGATTAGTTGTTTGGCCATCAAGTGTTAGAAAAACCAAGTTGCTAGTAATAAAACTTCTAATAATACTGAAAGTTATAAATTACGGCAATAAATAAAATGCTGTTCTGAATTAAAACATGTTTGAAAACTCTAAATCGTTAAAAATTATGTTAAGGGTTATTAATGACAGTTTTAGAAACATTTTGAAGGATAACGTTTTTTCACTAAATTGTTTGGGTATCCTGTTCTACACCCGCCCCATTTTACCCCCCCCCCCCCTCATATTCTCATATACACATTTATGTCAGAAACTTTCGCGGGAGCATCCAAAACTCACCTCTCCAAAGTACATAGGTCATTCGGGATAAAGTGAGCACTAAAGATTTAACCTCTGAAAAAAATCACTAGCTGTTACTGCATATACGCCACCATCAAAAAGAGTTATTTTACTGCTTGTATGGTTGGTAGTGATTCATCGCATATAGTTTCGTGTATTTTCCTATTTGAATACAACATTATTGAAAGAACAGCAGATGAAATCGACCTCTCTGTATTTAATATACTTAAAAATATTTATTTATGATCTTATTGACATTTATACTTACAGTATATTTAGACTTAATTGGCACCAGAAGAATGTGACGCTATCGCCAGCCTCAGATCATCTTGCACGTTAGTGCTTGCTCCGCGCTTCAGACAGTTCAAAATTCCACCGATAGGTGGCTTCAGAGGTAGGTTTTCGCCGTTTTTTTGCCGCTTCGCCAAGTTTCAGCATTTGCGTGTGTTTGTCCGTTGTGCATGTATAAACATTCAAAGGTATTGCAAATTGCTAAAGACACAAATGTGAACTAACCCGAGAGTAAAAATAGTCGCAAATAACCTTGCGACCAGTTATTAGGAGTTAAATTGTATTCATAATATCATTGTTCTGACTGGATCACGGTCGTAGAAGAACAGGTCTCGACACTCGCCTATCTAACAATGTATTTTGCTTGACCCCCTTGTTGTTTGGCTGTAGTTTGTCAAGTTACCGAGAATGTCGTACTTTTTGACGCTGTAATTCGGGCGGTCGAACTCAAACTCCGACCACTTTTTTTCCATTGTTAACATTACAAAGTAAATAAAGATTTCTGGAGCCATGATTTTAAATTATGAGCGAAGGAAGTGTTTCATAGATTGGTAAAAAATACGTTTTGATAAATTGTTTATAATAGTGGAAGGGAAGTGGGCGGAGTTTGAGCCGACCGCCCTAACAGCAGCGCCAAAAACCTATAGCATTGTCGATAACTTGGTGAACTGCAGACAAACAACAAGGGAGTCCAGTTTCCAGGCGAGTGTCCAGACCTGTTCTTCTACGACCGTGGACTGGATGTACTTTTTTGGACATACTACATTGCGATGCAGATGTCTGGCAAAGAATACTACGGAGAATAGGAATAGGCCTAAGCAGACCTCAAATCTGTTTTGTCTGTCTCGACGGTGTCTAGTTTTTTTTCTGTTCTTGTTTTATTGGACGACTTGAAAAGAGGCGGAGCTTCAGTCAGGTGTGGGATACAATTCCTATCTCCATGGATACCGCAACCGAACATAAACTTCACATAGGTGTTGGGCTTCACATGTCCAGGATGAGATATATATGTCCAGAATATTTATTACTTGTTTGGAATTTGCCGCTTTTCTAGGTAAACATCGATCTTATGCATTCGCATATCTTAACCATGAAATTGAAACTAAAATTTTTACCCTTGCGTGCAAATCTATGAGTGCTCAAAATTTTTGGTTTCTGCCGTCACCAACTAACAAATCTACATGTTTGCAAACAAGCTTTGTTTCCCACAGTACTTTTCCCCTACGGTGACGTCAGGGGGCGTGTACATCAAGTCGTCCTTTGACCCGATTCCATTTATGTAATTTTATGTTGTGTATCTATCCTGTTCACTAAAGCATACTCTGCTTATTTATGCTCCTATTCTTTGTAGTTTTCTTGGGTAGACATCTGCATCGCAATGTAGTATGTCCAAAATAATAAATCCAGTCATGCACTCCAGCTGTACAACTCTTTCAAGGGTCATATCATTAGTCTGAATACAGTATTAGAAAGTAACCTATGTCGGAATGAAAAAAAAAATATTATTCTACTAACATAACGCGTACACGGTTGTTAAAACGCTCTTTATTTCAATTTAAAAAAATAGTTTTCCCGCTTGTTAACTTATTTACAAACAGAACATCGGTATTTTGATAAGTTCCCATCGTCCTACGCGCACACAGTTGAGTTGGTACTTCGTAATTCTCTCTACAGAAACATTTGGAAAGTAAAAACAAGAGCTTCGGAAATTTAGTCACATACGTAGAAAAAGTATGGCATCTCATATATTGTTATTGCGTGGCAACAAGTTTATTTGTTTGTGGCCTTAGGAATCATTAACTTTAAAATGAGCTTCAATTCGCCATAGTTGGGGCCATATACTTTTCGCGAAAAAAAATTTTGCCCCAGTTTGTCCTAACGTCTTAGTAACACATTTGCAGCTCTGCTTCACAGTTATTAGCAGCGTGACCTTGTTAAGTGATGTCTCATTTGACTGTGGCCAATCAGAACAAGGTTACTGCAACGCCGCTCGTCTGTGATTGGCGGATATAACCCCGAGACACATGACAGTTAAAACATCCAATCATCAACTATGAAGCAGAGCTGCAGATGTGCACGTAAGGCATTGAAACATACTGAGGCAAAATTATTTTCGCGAAAAGTTCATGGCCTTAGCCAGAGTTAAACAGTAACATTGCAATAGAGTACACAAAGTTTTGTGAGCCTGTTGCTATAGTTTTTAAAACGGCTCGGGACACCACATGACGCTAAAAACATTATAATAATTCTAAAGTTTTGTGTGAATGTCATTATTGTAAAACAATCGTATAAAATTCTGTTAGTTAACATCGTTTTCAGTTTTTTTTAGGTAAGTCATTTCTGACGTCGCCATTTTGTACGTTCAACTACGGTGCAAGAAACAATACAATAACCAGATTGTTTTTTTCTATTGAACGTCCTACGTGAGAGACGGAGACGGGAGCAGGTGGGAGGAGAAGCGTCCCTGCAGGAATGTTGGAACCAGTTCACAGGCTCGACAATCACCGCGGAGAGACCTATGGTACTGGAGAGGTGGGGAAGGGGTTAGGGATTTTGGCGGGAGGGGGGGTACTCCACCCCTCTGAGTGCAGCCGCCATGGCCGCCATTTTGTGAGGTCGCCGTTCAATACAGCCCCCGTTAGGCTCGGTGCTCGCCGCCCGGGGCTGAAGCCATTCACACAATTCAATACCTTAGCGTTTGACTTTACTAACGTTCCGTTACTTTAAGTATTTTGCCAGTATACAATACAAGCGTAAAGTTAAGGTAACGACAGTTTAAAAACAATTAATAATTCGCAAATGTTTTATATATATATAAAATTCTCACAGGATACTAATTTTCAAATCGATCAGACCGGTAGAATGGCTCACATTCACTCAAAAATAAACTAGAAAAGAGCTGATTATCTTTAAAACTGAACAACTTTCCTTGAATCATAGTTGAGAACACTCTCGATCAAGTCACCTTTGAAACAAAAAAACGGCACCAAAAATAGGTTCATCCGTTTAGGATCTACGATGCCACATATAGAAACACAGATACACAGACTTATAACACCCCTCTTTTTGCGTCGAGGGTTTAAAAATCTTTATTCTAAACAGAAATATACTGATGTGTATCATATATACATATACACATGTATATGTGTGTGTGTGTGCGCGCTTTAAAAAACACATATTACCTAAACTATTAGAAGATATAAGTGCTTTTATTAAAACCATTTTTTTTAAACGTTAGCAGACAAAAAACTTTGCTAATTAGTGAAGCAACTTACAGTTCACACATGAAAACGTCAATAATGTTTCCACAAGGGTTTCGGAATACTTTTGAGACATGTCTGTTACATTTTTCATGAAGTCCTAGTGATGGATACTTAAGAAATAAGCACTTTTATAAGTTAATAACGACCATATTAATTGGTTCTCTGCAAACGGCCATCTTCACTTTGACTTTGGGTTCTCAGGTTTACGAAAACTTTAAGTCAACACTACTTGTCTTTAGCTCTGCCGACTCCATTGCGTACGACTTCATAAATAGCCGTGTACTGAAAGCTATCGTAACGTCCAATGAAAAAGTTTAATTGAGTAACCGCCTTCACCCTGTCACCATTCAACACACTCCACTGCAAACATTTGTGAACCGTTACAGACACAACTAAAGCTGGAAATCACAACCACCATTTAGCGTATAAAAGTATAAACACCTAGTGTGCGTGCTAGCATTCACATCCTTTCATAACGTGCGTATACGAGCGTAATAGAGTTGATCAACTTTCTTCTTTGAAGGTACGTACGCTAAGTGGTGGTTGTGAATTCAGCTTGTGCAAACTTAAAACTCAATTAAATATTAATTTATATTGAGAAATCATTTATCTCGTGGTCATAAATTATTTTGTTAGCTTCGAAAAATAAAAATAAATTACGATAATCTATTACCAACCTTTTGTTATGACATAAACAATTTCCGCGCATGTCTAGAGTAAATATTGTTGTGAATCCAATATCTAACACTTAACGTACGTGCGTATGTTCGTATGTACGTGAAGTGTGGTTGTGAATCCGGCTTAACTGTAGAATCATTTCTCAGTCGGTTATTTCAAGCAGATTTGTCATAAGTATTTTACAACCCACACGGCTGGCACATTAACTAAGTTGCAGAAGTTACAAACCCTAAAATTTTTCGTTCTCAAAACCGTCAGTAGCCCTAAAGTCAATAGCCCTAGCCCTAAAGTCAGTAGCCCTAAATCCAGTAGTCCTAAAGTCAGTAGTCATAACGTTATTAGCCCTTAAATAATTTTAGGGCTAATGAATTTAGGGCTACTGACGTGTACCCAACGTACGTTCGATAACTTTACCTACGAAACGTAAACGCATTTAAAACTATGCTTCTCTATTTTTTTCCTGGATATAATTTTTATAAACGTGGTTTCGGGACGGTTCAAAGTGGCTAACAACTTATTTTTCAGACTGCCGTCACGTAAAATGTACCAACCGGAAATGTAAAACAAAAATGAGAGAAGCAAGCGTTGGACGTTATCACACACTTTACGTTAATAAAATAGTCGGGGCATCGCACAGGGTCTGAAAGTATAAAGCCAGCAACGACCAAACATTGCCCGTCATTGACGTGCCTCGCACATAAAGACGACACGGTCGTTGAGGCACGGGTCAGTCTAGACCTTATTGCTCCCATCTTTCCGCACCTCGAACATGGCATATAGTGTCTGCTTTATTGGCGCTCTTTAAGGGTGTTCAAGTGTGATACATTCATAATTATATATTTGTATGAAATCATGTTAGTTTTGTAGACGATAGTTGTGAGTATAGTTTCCTCTTACGAAATAATTTTAGCTCTCATAGTTTTCCCGTAACGGTGCATCAAAGTCAAAATTTGCATGTAGGCTACTGCTGCCATACAAATAGTAAAAACCACTTGACTTACTAAAACGAAATAATTCACAGTGAAATAACAGGCCATGGGCTACGTAACAAGTATCATAAACATATAGTTTACTATTTTTGTATTTTTAAAAAATTGCTGGATTTCAAAAGTTTTCTTGTGCTTTTGCGGTTACTTAAAAAAAATTCAAAATATTACGTGTGGACTTCTAAGTGCTTTGTTGTGTAGCTCACAGAAATGTTAGTAAACCGTGGATTATTTCATGTAAATTAATCAATTGGTTTTTACTATTTGCATGGCAGCGTAACATGCAAATTTTGACTTTGACGCACCATTATGAGAAAACTGTGAGAGTTAAAATTGTTTCGTAAGGGAAAACTGTACTCACAAGTATCATCTATAAAACTAGCACTATTTCATAAGCATATAAAATGGTGAAGTTATTGCACTTGAACTCGTTAATGGTCAAGCAGTCTGGTTTCCCGAAATCGCTCCAGGCGAATGCTGGGATTGTTCCATAACAAAGGCCATGGCCGATTCCTCTCTCAGCTCCTATCATTGTTCCTAGTTGTGTGTCATCGCCTCTAATAACCTCGCTGTCGACGAGACGTGAAGCACAATTAAATAAATAACATATTGTATTTTGTACTCGCTTATGACGAGAACATTGTGGAGACTAGTGCCTTAAAATGGAGCGAATAGGGACGACATTAGAAACAAGTTCCTAATTTAAACTTTTTCCTGAACTGAAGTATATTTCAATAAAACTTATATTTAATAAAAGCAATAGGCCTAGCTTGTCTATAGGTATATACTCATTATAAAAACTTTTTTTTCACTAAATGTTTCGGCCCCAGTTTGTGTGTGTATTCACAGTCGTGATCATATTAACCATAGTTAAGAGTAGAGGCACATATTGATTCTAGGTCAGCTTGAACGTCAAGAGTGTATACTTCACTGTAATTTCTGTGATCGGACGATAGTAGTTTTGATATACATTTAACGACTGCAGGCTGGAGCGTGCCATTTACCCGAAAACCGTTTTCCGAATTGTGTTTTCAGCGCTCTATTCTGCATTCAAATCGTTTTCCCGAAAATCGTTTCGCCGAAAATAATTTATCAGAAAAGTCATTTTGCCCAAAAGTGACTTGACCGAAAATCGTTCTCCCGAAAGCCAGTAATAAATAAGGAAATAACTCGTGGTGAAATCACGTGGTACCCACCTGTGCGACTAGAAGCCAATGAATATTCGACTTTGGCCAGTCCACTTGGCCCAGTGGTTAGCGCTCAAAACAGGCGGGCCAAGAAGGATCCAGGGTTCGATTCCTTGCTGGGGAGGAAAATTTAGTTTCCTCCCCGAGTCTAGGACTGGGTTTTGCATTGTCCCTTCATCCTCGACGGCAGACATCTACGTGCTCTCAGGTTGGAAGTCAGCCCCCAGGGTGTGAATCCTGCCTTATAGTTCACTCGCTACTAGATATTTATTTATTTATTGAAGGAGGGGGTGTTTGACGCCGCTCTAGCCTCAGGCTGGTGTGCCCACAGGTGGAGCTGACGGGCAACAGCATCTACGAGTACATACACCCAGCTGACCACGACGAGATGACGTCCGTGCTGTCCAACCCGCAACCTGTCTACTCTCACAGCCATCTGCTGCACGGTAAGATCACCTGCATGCTGTTTCAATAAGTCACGAGGTTAGAGCAGCATTTCTGCTGGGAACATTCAGTTGAGCGAGGGACTGAAACATTCCGGGAATTAATTTTAGGCAGTGGCATAGTGTGTGGATGTGTCCCAAGGGAAGTTGTTCGTATCTAAGAACATATTTGGTACAAATATAAAAATTAAAAAAAAAAAAAAAAAGAGAATTGCTGACTACCTTTTCCTTACGTACAAGACGTTAGGTGTTGGCATAAATAGATAAACAGTAACACAAATAATATATTTAAAAAATCCGACCGTCACTGGGCATTTTTTTTGGTAATGGGTCGCTATGCATTTCTCCCCATCTGTCCCCCTCTTTTTTTCACGAGGACCCTGCTTGTATCTCTTTCCACGTGTCATTGCTAGTGTGCCACGTCTGGGCGGGTAGACCAACTATTGTATTCTCAACTCTTACTTGGCGAATATAGCAGAGAACAGTAACGGGCAGCATAAAAAATTATATGGCTTCGGCTATTCAGTTGATTGGCGAAAATTTCTTTAGTTAAATAATTGCCTGAAACCGTACAGTTTATGTCATGAACACAATTTTCCAGCACAGTAAAACCAATTATTAAAAAAATGTAAAATTGTTTCAAATCTGCTTCGGTTCAGACTTTAAAAAATTATTCTTGTTGAAGCAGTATAAATGTGAGAGCATGACCTTAGAACAGCTAAACCAAATTGAAAATTAAAAAGTAATAAAAAAACTAGCGAATCTTAGCCGTAGTCGGTTAGGAGCCGGTCTATGGTGCGTGATGTCCCGGGTTCGAGTCCTGGCTGAGGCATGGTTGTTGTGTTGTTCTTTCACTTCACTTCACCTTCAACGGTTCTTAAGACTCCTTTGTTAAAGAGCCGTAAAACGCTGGTAAAATTTGACAACATCTTATGTTTAATATTTTGTAATATATGCCACAACAATGCAAGACAGTTTAAGCTCTAAATTATAACCGAGATGGCAATTTTGCCAGTTGTATTGTAAATTTGGTCTTGCATTGTGCCACATACCACAAAATACTAATATTTATCGCCTATAAGTAGCTGTTAAACTATACTGAAGTTGTATGAAATATATATAGAGAGCGTGAGAGAGCTAGTATGTGGCGATGTGTGCAGGCTGCATGGACGGCGACGGCGACAGTATAGTATGCTCCATGTGCTCGTGTCCAGAGTTCGAGTTCGAGAAGGCCTTCTTCCTGAGGATGAAGTGCGTGCTGGCCAAGAGGAACGCCGGACTCACCACCGGCGGCTACAAGGTAACATCCTCCACATGCAACATAGGCATGTTTGCCTCTAATCACGAGATGTTAATGGCGGACTCCAATTGACTGCTCCTCAGCGCCCCTAAAACTGAAAATATGCAATAGTCACGAGATTGCCCGCAACGATTGAGTATTATCTTTGCTCCAACAATTGGAACACGCAACATTTACAGTGCAAAACATTTGTGACAGCAAATTATTTAAAATACAAAATTCTTCAACCCTAGGTACTCCATAAAGGCTCAAATTCAATCCAAAGAAATTTGAGAGGTTCCTTTTCTACAATCTATCTTCTTCATCAGTCAATAATTATATGCACGGTCGACTCGACCCTACTAACCTTACTATAGTTTTAGTAACGAACACAGTTATTAAAGTAAACAGTCAGAGAGTTGCAAAATGTCCACCACAGTAACCATTTTCTTTTGTTCACATAACCACAGGTCACCGCCATATTTGCACTAAATTGTAGAACCGTATCGAGAGACGGTGTGGCAAAAACTGCTCCCGGTACGCACCCGTAGAGTGCAATTTTTAATCGGAATACGAAAAACCGAATGCACCCAACAGGACTTCCGGTAACTGGGACACGCTGCACCCAGCAGGTGCGCACCGAGAGCATTCAGGTGCAGTAATTGGAACACGCCATGATATTATCTGAGCCAGTGATTTTATGTGAAAACAATTTTGCACAACTTTGTTTCAATGTCTTAAGTGCACGTCTGCAACTCTGTTTCATAGATGTTGGCAGCGTGTCTTTGTGATCTTTGAACGATTCTTGCAATGTGTATGTTCGTATTATAGCCTAAACATTACAATTTTCTTGGACATACGCCATTACGGGCGAATGTTGCCGTATTGCAGAGACAAACCAAAATAAACAAAAAAAAAAAAAAAGGAAGAAAAGCCAGTAAACTGTAGTCAACATACCTAAAACATACAGACAATTCCTTAAAGGAATTTAGTCATATCCCAGAAGACGACACAAGAACAAAATACAGATATAAACAACACAAAATTAATTCCTAAGTGGAATATTGTCGACTGGAGAAACGCAATTAAAAAAAAAAAAAAGACAGACGAAAAAAATAAAAACCTACAAAGATGGAGTGTGTGAAAATGGCACCAAATAAATGAACGACGACAACACAAATAACGAGAGACACGAATGGATATGAACACAGCAAGACACAACACAGACAAACTACAGACGAAAGATTAGTAGGCTTCTCAAGACGATAACAGATGCTACGTTTATTGTTTTACTGTGGGATTTTCTGCAATACGGCAACAATTACCAGCAATGGCGTATGTCCAGGAAAACTGTTATGTTTGTAGTGTATCTTTGTGTACAGGCGTCATTTATTTGACTGTGCTAATCAGCCAATCAGAACAAGGTTACTGTGACTAGAAACCCAATGCGCTGAAAGTTAAAAACATCCAATCACAACCAGGAATCAAGAGTTGCAGGTGTACACATACGGCATTGAAACAAAGTGGGGGAAACATCTGTTCGCGAACATCAGGGCTCGATAATTATTAGTAAATCATGAAGTTTATAATATTTTAACCAGTCTTATAAAAATATTTTTGTCCTATTAAGTCAATATTTATAACAGGATATTTAACTAAAATAATTTTTATAAAACTGCTTCAAAGATGAAAAAAAGAAATAACTAACATTTGGCTCATAGTAGGTTTATGCATAACATCGTCAAGTTAAAAAAAAAACACATAGTATTTTTTTTGTAATTGCTGTATGTAACTTTACTAAACAAGTAATAGTTTGTTGTGTTAAATTGTTATGTGCAGAGTGTGGCTGATACCTCTCGCTCGGGTACTCTCCCCATATTAAATTTTAATAATGCATCCAGCGGAACCGTTTATACTATAGAGTATATTATAATGTTCCACGGAACAAGCTCCGGCAGATTTTAAAACGACTTCGTGCCAGCCAGCAACCAATAATCCAGAAATCATAATTAGGCATATAAATATTGTATTTAAATTCTTCGCTATAGTTCCTAAACATTATTACTTCCCTTATAAGTTCGTATAAATTAACAAAATTAGTTGAAAGTGCTGAATTTATTGCTTGTAAATATATTAGTTCCATTAATGTTCAAAATTAGATAGCTGTAGGGTCTATATAATATTTATGGTTTTTTTCTTTGTATTTTAAAACGTTACAGCCCATGATCTATAATTATTTTCATATTTATTGCAAATACTGTATCTGTGTCTTTATATTTATAATAGTTCATTTTTAATTTTGTTACTAGTCTATCCTTAGCTGATATTTTATTTACATCCGGCTGCCTAAAAGTTAGTAGCTTATTTAGGTAAATAAAATTTAATTATTGGTTAATATTTTTGTGAACTGCTACATTGTTATGTTGTATTGCTTGTCACATAAATTAATTAATTTTATTTTTAACATGTTTTGTTTTGTGTACACATAATTTTTTTTCATATCTACATAACAAGTTAGGACTTTGTGTTAGTATTATTTTTGAAAAATCATAAACTCTGTGCGAGTATTTATTGGTCGCTACTTCGCACGAATATATAAAGTGGTCTGTTGTAGTATTGTCATGTTAGTCATCATTAGTTTTAATTTTTTTCTTAGTTTTTGTCAGTTCTATGCATATGTAATTTTATTTTGTGCATCTGTAAGAAAAATGGTTAAGTGTAAGAGAAGGCTACATGCCTTAACTTCGCCATTTGAAAAATAAGTTAATAAATTAATTAAATAAATAAAATAAAATAACTACTACTTAGTGATGATGCTATCTTCTGCCCTCTACAGCCTTGGACGAAAAAAAAACAACTTAGAGTGACAATTGTTTAATATCGCTAACTAGGTGTGGATGATTAAATTAAACTTTGTGGACGTATACCAACGCACGTCGCAACTTGCTCGTCTGAGAAATACTCTTGTGTTCTTCTGTGTTTTCGTCGTTGTTTCGTCTAGTCTTTGAGTTTGTGACGTCGCTGTTGTGTCATTGTGTTCTCTTCGTCGGTGTCCTGAGTTTGTTTTCTTTTTTCGTTTTTTTTATTTTTAACTTTTAATATTCGTTTTGTATTTTTTTTTTTTGTAATTAGGCACAAGTCCTCTTGAAATTTTTCGGGTTTTGTTATTTATGTATGCGTTGTCTACAGCCGATTCGGTTTGTTTTTCTTTTATTGTTATTTCCCTTGGTTCACTCTTGCGTTTCTGAAACGTCATAACACTGTAACTGCGTATGTCCACAACAATACATTAAATCACTTTATTTACAATTCAAAATTTCAAATAAACTCCAGTGATATTTCCCATTTTACATTTATTGCGACATTAATTATTAACATAAAAAAACTTTCGGCCCACATACTTACAGTATTTTGTACGTCATTTTATTGCAGTACACCGAGTCCTAAAGGAGTTAAACAACACTTCGTCGGGTTCCAAAGCTCATATTTGTGATAAGTCTTCCAGGCCTTGAGCCAGAAATACATTTACCGTGGACGCAGAGAATTTTCCATTACAACATCTATTACAAAATGCCATACCGGAACGGGAATTCTTGGCATAAAAGACGAATGTATTTTTTTATCGGACAATATGTGCCTGTGACGGCCAAGTGGTCAAACCACTCGCCTCCCACCAAGGAGATCAAGGTTCGATCCTCGGTGGTGTCGTTCCCCGGATTATTGCATTTTGGAGTCGTGCCGGACGACGTCACTGGCCTGCGAGTTTTCTCGGGGAACTCTCGTTTCCCCCATCCCTCTAATTCCGGCCCCTCACTGTCGTACACTCTAAAAATAGTTTGTAAATATGCCACACGTGTGTGTAGGAGCGCTAAGAAAGTAGGTATGGTAGATTTGTTTCCTAGACATCCATGGTGGCATTCCTAAACTTTATATGAAACAGTCAAGTTAGTACTAAAGTTGCTAGATTTGTATTGTAACAAGTGTAAAGTTTGCATATTTACAAGGCAGAAATATGGTAACTGTCCCATACTGTGTTTAGGTTCATTACTTCCTAAATATTTGAGAACTTTTTTTACAGTGTAGACCCTCACGGATTGCCTACGAGCTTCCACTCATAAAATCTGTATTCGGGGTGCGATACCTCATATCATCATACGATATATATTTTATCAATAATCTCGATAGAGAGTAACGACGAACTGCGTTAACGATTGATTCAACTATTTAATTTTATTCAGTGACGCACATGTGGTAAAGTGTTCCGAAAAACCGTTCAATTGATCACAATGCGTAAATTTGTAATCGCCTCGGTGAAGTTCAGCATACACCGTATTCCCTGAGGCTAACGCTACTATTAGATGGTTTGTTACAAATCTTAGTACTCTATGGCACGGCAGAAACTTGGCTTTCCATTTGTCCTACGTGTTCTATGACTCGTATGGGGACGTGTCAGGGTAGCTAGCTGGCCACGAAATTGTAAGGACATGCCGGAGATGATAACTAAGCAAGTTTACGTGATATAGGCAGTTCATGTTAAAGAGAGCACTGCGTAAAATTTTCTTTCAGCAGTTTTGTAGTTATCTTTACTATTTGTAACATTTCAACATTCTCATAAGTTAACATATTTTGGCCCAATAAAACATTTTAATTAATTACAAGTTCTACTGAGTGCTCAGGTAACAGTGAAAAGCATATACAAGTTGTATATGTTCATAGTGATTTTTTTTTGTTAGTTGTTACGAGGAGAAAACCTGGAGAGTGGTTTTGAAAGCGTGCAAGAGTTCTAGACTTTGAGAGAAAATGCCCGTCCCCTACTATACTAGATGGAATGTGTTTTATTCAGGGGTGTTGAGAAAGAGGAAGGGAAAGGTTGTTGAAGAAGGAAAGGTAGAGGAATCCTCGCAATGGCGTGTCCAGCCAGGACAATGAAGTACGTGCTCTTGCCTCGTCCAATGAACATGAAGACTCCGGGTGATGAGGCCGGGAGAGGGGTGAGGGTGAAACCAGAGGGGTTCGGAGCCCCGTGATACAATACTTGACTTCGAGCCGTGACTTCTCAGGTGTACATAAGGGCATACCTGTCTAGCACGGGCCTCATTTATCATTTACCTAAGGGGGCAGCCCACCCCTATCCATTTCATTCGACAACAACCACCCCTCGGCCTCCTCCGACTGTTCTCCCCGGCCTTGTTTCTCTAAATCTCCGGCTAGCTTTGTGTAGGTCACGCACCGGGCTATGCGCGCGCATTTATTAGCTGGGGCCGCCTGACGTTCGTGGCGTAGGCAACCAGCTGGAGCAGGTGTGCTGCGCGGGACAGTATCACCAGTGTGAGTAGGGAGCACCCTGCCTTCTGACGTAATAACCCTAAAATGAGTACGTGTTCCTGGCATTATACGGTAAAACTGGAGTCATCTGCCAAGTCTGTTACCACCCTACATCTTACTAATTTTGTACAGTGGAAGAAAGAGTGATAACGCTTTAACTGCGCCATCAATAACTACGTTTTTAAATGAAATAAAAACAAAAACAGTTTCATGGACGATTTACTCCGGACTCTTTTGGCATGTATTATCTGTTAACTGTGAGAACATGTCATATGAGTGTGCAGTTAGATTAAAAACAGCTCGGCTGGAAAAGAGTAATAGTATCTGTGTATTTTATTTTTACAAAATATTGTTCATCTTGGAGACTTTAAATCTAATAACTCGTTAGTGTTATAAAAAACTTCGTCATATTGTATAATAGCATGTAACAATCAAACATTTACTATTTTCGGGATCTTACAGTGAAATTTAACAAATAAAGACTTTTACAATAATATGGCAATTCTAATAACAATAGATTATTATTTTTTAATTTTTAAATATTGGCTATTTCTTATTACGGGTATGTTTCAAAAACGTACAATTCTGATTCTAAAATTTCCTATGCAGAATAAATATAAGAATAATTAATTTTTCTTTGCTGCGTCGTCTATAACGACGAGAATTTCAGTCTCTTAAACGCGGTTCATGAACTTGACAGCGGCACCTGACGTGCCATTCAAGCAACAAGTTCATGCGCCGAATATTTCTCACATCATCAGCGGCATTAACGTCAAGTCATTTCAAGCAACACTTTTTTTAACCCCCGCCGCAAAAAGACGGTTGTTATAAGTTTGATGTGTCTCTGTGTGTCTGTCTGTGGCATCGTAGCTACTAGACGAATGGAACGATTTTGTTGCGATTTGTTTTGTTTGAAAGCTGACTTGATTGACAGTGTTCTTAGCTATGATTCAAGGAAATATGTTCAGTCGTTTAAAGATTATAAATTATTTTCTAGTTTTTTTTTGAGAATGCGAGCAATACTACTGGTCTGATCGATTAGAAATATGGTATCCTGTGAGTCGGATATTTTTTATAAATTTTTAATTTAAGTCTTATCTTCTTGTTGTTTTCATATGATCGCAAGTCAAAAACCGCAATCTTACTGTTCAGTCTAGCGAACGACTCAATTATGGACAAAATTTGTGCTACGATTTTTTTCGAAGACTTCCATAGAGTTTTTTTTGCGTGTGTTAAATTTTTTTCTTTGAAAGAGCTTTTTAATTTTTAAGAATGTGTTGGTTTGTGGACATATGCCATTGCTCATGTTTTGTTGACAAACTTGTGTTAAATACGAAGTACAAGAACACAAATATTTTGTCATTTAAAACATGTTTGGTCAACAAAATATCAGCATTGGAGCATGTCTGCAAACCAACACATTCTTGCTGTAAACTCCATTGCAACAGACATTTAAAAATCCCATGTTTTATTCTTGTTATTCAAACAATTCTAACAAATACTGTATGTCTAGTTTACCAACTTATTGATGGAAGAGTAGCGAACATATATTTTGTTTGATAAGGTAAACAAATATTGCTTTGCTTAGTCAGTATATCTACCAATAACACATGGTAGGCCTACTACGCAGAAAATTTAAAAATAAATATTTGTAGTTTTTGCTTAGTTTTACGTCCAAAGATTCGCCCAAGATTTTAAAATTGGCGGGAATTAAATAAATGTTGGTATCATGATATATCAATGACAGATAATCTAGCCAAATATAGGAGATTATAATTACATTAAAATACTACAAACATATGTTTTAAACCTAACTATCACATAAAAATTTATTGGTTTGTGAACATACGCCAATTCTCACCTTTTGTTGACCGAATTTATATTGAACGACAAAGTGACAAAATAAAAAAATAATAAACACAGGAAACGTATGAAAAACAATCCCAGAGAAATTCCGTCAGTTTATTATATATATATATATATATATATATATATATATATATATATATATATATATATATATATATATATATATATATATATCACAGCAAGAATTCTAAACATATAATTCAGTCAAGAATTTGACAACAGCCAAAACACAAAAGACAGACACAAAGAAAAACCAGATTCCCAATATGAGAAAATATGGAAATATACATAAATGGTGGACAGTGTACAACAAATAAAAAACAAGCGACAACACAAGTTAAAATCAACGAAAAATGCAACGTTTCAGGGATCGCAATCTATCCCCGTCTTCAGACTGAACGACAGCTGGTCGGAACTTCGAGATGCGAATGAAGTTCGCTACAAAATTGGGGCTTATGTATCCTGGATGGCCAATCTCACATGCTTGCCACTATTGGCCGAACAGCCTAGAGACGTAATGAAATCAAAATTTATTGGAACTTTCTCCAAATAAAAAAAAAGTACATTAATTTCTCTGCAAAATATATATACGTAATGTGGTACTTTAAATTAATGACAATGTTTCAATATGTATCTGTTATTTTTTTTTAATTTGCTACAATAATAAACATTTTGAAACTAATAAATTATTTTTCATGATACACATTAAAAGTTTCAATTAAATACCGCGCATGTTTCATCTTAATTTCGTAAGTGAGTTAGCTTTTCTTTCTGATATGTTCCAAGAATAGTTTAAAAAAATAATTTTGTCGTGTTACTACGCAGGTAATTTTTTTAACACCACACAGTGGTCATTGGATGAAACATCCAGAAGTTAAACTGTGTTGGGGAAATCAATATAATAAAGAATATTTTTCTCAGCCTAACAACTATCACGATGGTCAGAAAGTATGTAGCTAGTGTGCTGGTCTTGTTCCACCGTATTTAGATCGCTTGTGAGTGAGGGAAGAGATTCTTGGCGCCCGCCTACCGGCCGTGTGTTTGTGTGAGTGAGGCACGGCGCCAAGGGCGATGTTGACTGGCTCATCTGGTGCGGTATCACCTCTATCACAAGACACTGAAACGGCGTGCAGTAGTATCGTAGATCACTCGCCTTACTGACACTTTCAGTGGTGGCCTCATTTTTTTATTGGACGAAAGTTTTAAGTGAAATACACAGCACCTTTCTATCGTAGTTTCACACTAATTCCGTGAGTAGTTGTTTAAATATCAGACAGTGGAAAAGCCGTTTTCATTCATTTTGAGGTGCTCCGAAATGATCTTTCTAATTAACGTGTTGTGTTGATACTACCTTTCCGGTATAGTTTCATGTGTTTATTATTTTCGTAAATACACACATTAGAACCACTTACGAAGTTTCTTAAAAAATAAAGTTCTGTAGCACGCTGCAACGCTGTTTACAAGGCAGGCAGGTGGCCGCCTTAAAGGCGCTCTCTACCGCAATTTTTTTCACCAATTTTTATTTTTTTTTTATTTGTACGCGACATTTTTTTCTTATTTTATACACAAAATGTGACTAAATTTGGCTCGTATGAAATTTTTTTTTATCTCTCACAGCTTTTGCGTAATGGCTTGTTAAAGTCATATTTTGTATGTCTCCGTCTAATGACTACACTAAAACCAACTAATATACCAAACTATAAAAAATAACAGTGGATAAAGACATTTCATGCTACAATGTCATGCTCATAAAAATAAAGAATAAAAATTATTTGAATTTTTAAAAAATGCTGACACTGAAAATAAAAATTTTAAAACTTCAATAATTTTTAAATACAAAATAATTTTTAGTCTTTATTTTACTAGCATGAAATTTTAGCCTGCAATGTCTTTACCCATTGTGATTTTTTTGAGTTTGTTATATCAGTTGGTTTTAGTGTAGTCCTTAAAACGGAAACATGCAAAATATGACTAGATTCAGTTTCTTGGACGTACTCCATTGCAAAATTGAACGACTGTCAAAGAAAAACTAAACAAATAAAAGAAACCATAAAATAAGCAGAGTATGCTTAGTCAGCAAGATAAATACACAACATGAAATTCCAAGATGTAATCGGGTCAAATAAAACAAACACATAATAAATGAAACACTGTCTGTCTGGAAAACTACTGTGTTTTGTTTCGTCTCTTCATTGTGTCGTTTGTCTTGTCTGTATGTGTCTGATATCTGTTGCGTTTTGTCTCGTCTACTTGTTGTTCTCTTTTGGTATTTTTCTGTTCGTGTCTGATATCTACTGTGTTTGTTGTTTCGTCTCATCGTTGTGTCGCATGATATTTGGTTTTTATTTTATTTTGTCATTAATTTTCATTTATTATCTGTTTGTTTTATTTGACCCGATTCCATCTTGGAATTTCATGTTGTGTATTTATCTTGCTGACTAAGCATACTCTGCTTATTTTATGGTTTCTTTAATTTGTTTAGTTTTTCTTTGACAGTCGTTCAATTTTGCAATGGAGTACGTCCAAGAAACTGAATCTAGTCATGAACTCCCATTGCACAGTTCTTTCAAAGATCATGCAAAATATGACTTTAACAAGTCATTACATGAAAACTATGAGAGATGAAAAAATTTCATAAGAGCCAAAGTTAGTCACATTTTGTGTCTAAAATAAGAAAAAAAATATTTGGTACTAATAAAAATAAAAAAAATTGTGGTGAAAACAATTAGGTCTTCAGCGCTGGTGTGGGGTAACTTGAGGTGAGTATGGAGCAGCACCGGAATGAAAGGGCGGGGGAAACGGGAGATCTCCGAGAATACCCGCAAACCAACGGCATCGCCCGGCACGATTCCCACGTACAAAAATACGGAATCGACCCCGCCGGAGTAGATTGTAGGAAAGTATGTAGCGTAATGTCTGCGGAGGAAGATAGTGACGTATAGGTGTTTGCAGGTGATCCACTGCTCGGGTTACCTGAAGGTGAAGCAGTTCGCTCTGGATGGCGCGCCCTACGACAGCTGCTACCAGAATGTCGGCCTGGTCGCAGTGGGACATTCTCTCCCGCCCAGCGCCATCACAGAGATCAAGCTGCACTGCAACATGTTCATGTTTCGTGCCTCGCTGGACCTCAAGCTTATCTTCCTGGACGCCAGGTGCGTGTCACACAGTCACGTCTACCTATACAGTTATCTAAGCTTTTCTACCAGAAAAAAACGTATTGAATACCACATTCTCAATACACTTTCTTTGCCACAGCGAAATTTTGTTTAGATATGAACCGCTGCGAAGTAACTTTGCTGTAGACGTATAGAGCTTGCGGAAAAGAAAGCTTGTCTTACAGCAAATCAAATATGCAAAAAACTTATGTTTCAAGTTATGTTTTTCCTTTAAAAACGTTTCTTTGAAAATAATAAAAGCTTTTTCGTAGAAGAGGTAGTAATATATAAAGTTTGAGTTAACAACCGCCACTATCGTCACCATAAAGATTTCAACGCACTACCTAAATAATAATAATAATAATAATAATAATAATAATAATAATAATAATAATAATAATACCACAATTTTTGTCACCATTACTGAAACGTTTAACAAAAATTTTCTTTGCAACATACCTACTTTGCAATGGTTCATATTCAAACAAACATACTGTTGTAGCAAAGATAGTGTATTTCAGAGTGCGCGAACAAATGGTTTCTAATCCATTCAAGGCATACGGGGCTACATGTTGCAGTCCTATCGATTTGTAATAGTGGTACACTCTCTTTGTACACAGCATCTTCTCTATCTCTCCCTCACGCCTTCCAACAGTGCATCACTGAACAAAGCGCTACATTCCGCCATCTTAGATCCGCTATTTTATCTTGTTAGCGATTTTGGATTTACCAGTTTGCTTTGCCGCCGATCTTGATTCCCTTGTTTTGCATTGACAGTTTGTCAGCTATCTTTGATCGGCCATTCTTTTATGTCGACCATTGTTTATTTTACCGAATATTTTTCCGTATCGTGACCAGCAACTATTCAATTAAACTAGCAAAATATTTCATTTGCTGATGATAATGCATTTTGTTTGCTGAATAAAACGTAAAACGAGACAAATCTACAATTCTTTTCATACGAATTATAGTCTGAAATATGTACATCTAGCAATCTTAATGTTTAGTTGACTCACGTATTTATTAATTAGTTAAGAACTATGAGCATATAGTTTGTTGGCCGAACTAACCGTTATGGTTGAGCACAATTTGGTTTGAATTCACAGCTCGAGAGTTTATTTTAAGATTTGTGTTGCCTAATAAGAGTAATACTTGTAAAACTTGCTACTAATTTAAGTAATCCTGGTATGAAACAACATCAAAAGAAAACCAAAAATAAATACATGTTTGCTGATCGAGAAATACACAAAGGGGATATTTTATGAACAGCAAATATAAAAGTTATTCAAGTAATTTAGGCCATGTGGTTATTATATAATCGTGTAACAAAATCGGTTCTGTAAATGTGTTACTAATTTTTTTAGGCATTAAAATGCTAATGGTCAATGTTACGTTGAAGTATTTCAGTAGATTGTTAGATTTGAAGTACTATTTGTAATGTTGGTTGTATGCCATTAACCGAGTTTACTTAGAGGATGCATGAACGTTATGTGCGGGAATACTAATTTTCGCGTCATAAGTGAAAAGTTAGGTGAGGTACTACCAATGTCTTTTTGTCTCATTGTACGATTATGAGCGTATTTCTGTACTTAATGTTACGAAGTGTTATTTGGTTTTCATTAAAAGGCGAAATGTTATTATGTAGAATGTCATCTTATGGTAAGCGATGCATAACTATAACTACTGCTTTACGGTGAAAAGAATTTTGCAACATCGTGTTTCGATGCCCTACGGCCTACGTCCACACCTGCGCCTTTGCTTCACGATCAGTGATTGGAAGTGTCTTGTTCTACCCGCGAATCACAGACGTCTGTTTTCGCAGTAACCAATTCTGATTGGCCCAGTAGATAAGCGACGCCTCTGCGTTAAGAAACGCTGCCAATGACCATGAATGCACAAATAAGCCATTGAAACAGGTTGGGACAAAATTGTTTTCACATAAAATCAGACGCTCTGTATATAACAATGCTGTACTTAAAGCCTCGTGTTCCAGTTAATACTGTTTTTGCGAGTTTAATTTTATTTTTAAATCATGAAAGGTAGAAGATATCGCTAGACCATTACATAGAAGTGATGAAAATTGTTTGTAGACCTACTACGCAGCCTAACTGTTGCAAAACATAAGTTTCTAAAATTTTGGCTAATTATCGACTTAATTAAATTTTTTTAAAGTCAATAACTAGCCAAAATTCTAAGAACTTACGTTTTGAAAAAATTAGGCTCCATAGTACAAACAATTTCCTCAAATTCAATATAACGGCTTTGTTAGATCTGCTATATTTCAAGATTTAAAAAATAAAACTTACTGAAATAGCATAAACGGGGACTCGTGGCTTTTTCAGACAAGACGCCGTTTGTCGCAGTAGCTATAGCTCTCGCTCGTTACCATGGTGATCTGGGCTCGATCCCCGGAGGGTATACTCAGATTTTCGCACGTGGTAATCGTGCAGGATGATGCCGTTAGTAGGCGGGTTTTGTCGGGGATCTCTCGTTTCCCCGCTCCTTAATTCCGGCGTCGCTCCATACTGACCTCATGTCACCCTCACTTCACCAATTTAAACATAACGTGCGTATTGTAAGATAACTAAGCTGTTACTCTCATGTTTTCAAATAAATTTTCCCAAAAAAACTTGCCTTGGGATATGAAATATTCAGCACGACGGGTGATAAGGGCACTGAAGCACATTTTGAGATGCAGCTCCTTGTAATCAGTGACTCTAGGAGGTTTTGATTGCTGTTTAAAAAGTGTCTGCAGCAGCGCTAGTATAGCTGGGGGATTGCAGGCAGGACGTAGGAGAGTATATATGAATGTGTTTGAACACATGCGGGCCATCCCACACAGCGCACGCAGCACGGCTTATATAGCTGTTGACACTGTGTGGTGTACTCGCTCGCTTTCCCACCAGTATCACCAGCCTCCGCTCCTCTTTTTAATATTGTCTTACATCTCTCTTACCCCTTCTCTCTCTCTCTTCCCTCCCCTACACTCCACCCTCTCCATCACCGCTTACGTATCGCTTTACCCTCTGTGTGCGGATTGCCTGCACCCTTCACATGTTCCACTACTAATTGCCAGTGTCGCCAGAAACACTACTGCCAATACCCGTAACAATGCTAACAATTCCCTACATTTGTGACATTTTTCCCTCACTGGCTTCCCATTACTAAAAAGAAAAACCAACTTAAATAAAAGAAATACGTAAATACTATAATATTTATTTCGAGTAAATCGAAGAAAAATTACACAAATATTTGTCTAACATATTTTTATTCACACAGCACATCAGAGTTGTTCAAAGATAAGGTAACTCGGAACCTGTTTTTTTTTTCATGTGTAATCGTTCCAAAACGATACAATGGAAAATAAACACCGTTGTACATTGTCGCAACTAGTTAGCAGAGCAACCATTTAGTTCATAACAACAATGTTTGCCATTTAATCAATGACTACAGAAGTGTAAACGATTGAGAAAAGAAACTAAAAGTCAGCCCCAGTACCATAAACTTTACTTTGTTACCAACAGCCATCCGAAAAATTAACATATGAACTCTTCTTAAAGTCACTGCAATGTCACAAAGAAGTTAGAAGAGTTATTTTTAAAAATTCATTGGAAATAAATTATTGCAAAAAACGAACAAAGTTGCAATTTCCTAAGGATTTGTTGATTTTTGGTCCTTTCTTACCTCAGTTTGAAAATTAGTTTAATTTTTACTCCGGTTGTGGGAAATTTCCCTCATTCTGGCAACACTGCTGATTGACCCGGTTATACTCTGCCCAGGGCTGCCACCAATGCAAAGCCTGGTACGCACTGTCATTAATTTCTCAATTACTTTTTTAATTTTGCTCATTAACTTCGATTAAGATTTAATAACATAATTCTGTTGCAGAACTTCTCTGTTGTCACACACAATCACTGTTTACTAATAAGATTCAGTCCATAAAGGAGGAAAGTATAGATAGTTAAAAGTACTTAAACCTACATAACTTGTATTTTGTTGAAGAGATTGAAATGTTAAAATTTACAGTGTATCTTGATTATATGCTTGTTATTTTTTACTTGATTGCTATTTTGCTGTTTTATGGAAGCCAATTTCAGGTATCGTAACATGTTGTTGTTATACGTCAGTAATAGTTTGTGATATTTTTTGAAACAAGTAATTGTATTTTATCATGTTTTGTATGTGGCCTACAGTCTCTTGATTTGTAGTTGACAAATTCTACATCCCAGGTTCGTTTAAATCCACATGTGATCGACGGAGGGCGTTTGAAAGTTAAAGACATAAATAATCCTTATCAATAACGAGCACTTCTGTGTTTGACAGCAATCTGATCCCATTTTCTAAAATTGCTGTTTCATTCCTTAATTAATATTCACCGATCTACTAATTATTTCGAGCAGTATGTTTATGCGATTTTCAAGTGACTGTATAAATCACCCATACTTAAAGGACGTAAAAAATAGTGAAAATATTTGGTGCCAAAATAGTCTCCAATACACAAGAGTATTTTGGCGAACAAACGAGTAATGCAAAAAGATCGCTGGGCAAATAAATACTACATTGGAAGGAAGTGACTCTTTCCCGGATAAAACACTCTCCATTTACCTATACCTCGTAGGAAATGAAACCTTTCATTATCGTTCACGAAGTAACCGAGACGGGTATTTCTTACTGTATGATGTGTGTTGTATGTTCAGGGTGGCGCAGTTGACGGGGTACGAGCCTCAGGACTTGATAGAGAAGACGTTGTACCACTACATACACGGTTGTGACATCATGCACATGAGGTTCGCACACCACACATGTAAGTATATATATATATATATACCTCCTCCATTCCTGTCTTCCTGATACATCATGGTATAGTAACACTCCTGAAACCCTGGTCATTATTACAACGTTTTTATTACCTCCCAGTCTTGTCTGTTTGGTACAAGTTATGCAATTGATTTTAAACTTACTTCTAAATTAGCTAGAGGCCGTTCGGCATAAAGTGAATGCACTTAAAATTGAACCTTTGAAAAAAAAAAATCACTAGCCGTTACTGCATATAATTTAACATTAACTGTAGTTGCCTTACTACTTGTATTGTTGGCAGCGAAATTACGTAATAGAGTTCCGTGTATTTTTCTATTTAAATACAATACTGAAACAAAGTCAACTAAAATCAACATATTTTTTTCTGCATAGCTAATGATTTTTTTTACTAAACTAAACTGTATCGATTCGTACTGACTGCATATTTTATCTTCACGAGCAAACATCAAGTGACGTGTCCAGAAAGGTTAGATATTCCCCATAGTTTGCCGTTACACGCAGAAAGATACGAATTGGCTGAGAATATTAACTTCAGCAGGTCATTTTGAGTGCTCACTTTATCCCGAACAACCTATTGAGACTTGAAACTTTAAACATAACCTCAAACCTCGATGAAAATGCAATATTAACTCGGTTTCTTATCTTTCTATCTGTTTGTTTGCCTGTTCGGTACAATTCTTGCTTCTTTAGAATCGATTGCGAAATTTCACACACAAGTATACAAAGCAAAAAATGTTTATTTAAATAAAAACTTATAATGTATCACGTTTATAAAATAGACTAAAAAGAACAAAAAGATTTCTCCTTTAAAAACACATGTATGGTTTAAAGCTAAAAGCGTGGGGCACATGTAATAGACAATAATAACAAATGTAGAGAGTAGCTGACGTTGAGAAACCTTGCAGAACAATTCATATCAATTGCAGTGCAATTAAATTGTTAGCAACTTTGGTGAACTATTAATTCATCAATCATATATTGCATAGGCCCCACGTTTTTCGCTTTAAATATTACAATTATTTTCGTAGCAGAAATTGTTTTATACTTTTTAGTCAGTTTTAAAATGGCGTATACAAAAATTATTTTATTAAAATAATTATTTATATTCTCGTGTGTAAAATTTTCCAGTCGATTTAAAATAAGAAAAATTTGTACCCAATAGACAAACAGACAGACAAGAAAGCAACTTAATAAAATATGCTAAAAGTTTCTATTCTCTAGATCATCGGGAAGTTAGTTTATTAGTTTAGAAACGATTGAAAAAATTTGTACCGAACAGACAACAGACGGTCAAGAAAGCGAGTTAATAAAACATAGTAAAAGGTGCCATATGTTTTCTTTAATGTTATCAAGGTAATAATCACAATTTAAATGTTTCTATTTTGTAATACAAGTATCAAATTTGTGGTTTATTGCCATGTTATTCTCTATCTTAAATTGTATGTTTAAGACACCAGTAGCTACACAAAAAAAAAAAATACAGTGAAATACATTTTAAGAGTATTGATGTAGTTAAATTAAAAATGTTACAGTAAAATTAAAGAAGATGTTACCGAATATTAAACACTGATTGAAAGCAAACAAGCTGTCAGAGCCCTGAGTATTTTTTGTACAGTGATGACGTTAAGCAACACTATAGCCAGTGGATACCATCGTTACAATATTATATTTTTTAATTTGCATTACACTGTATTTTATATTTAAATTTTCATAACTATGTTTTAAAAACATACAGAAGTTATTTTCCATTTTGTTGAATGATTTTTTACATATTCCGTTTGATGTTAAGTCACATAGCTACGAAAAAAAAAATTAAAATTAAAAATAAAATTCAGGTCATCGCATACCTGCGTGTTAGAGGCTCAGAGATGACGTAGCTATAAGGATGACCTTGAAGCGCTGGTCTTATGTCACATCTATTGTTAAGTTTGTATCTATACCCTGCCGTGACAAAAATTTTGGTAAGTTGATTGGAACAGAAGTTATCGAGAAGAAACGGACAAATCCAAGGTGGTAGGAATCAGTACTCCTTAAGCTGAGACCATACAATTTTATCGGCGTATAGTCTACAGCAAAGAAGTCCAATGCACGTTTATATCTGAGTTTCGCACACATCCGGTTAGTACGTTTTGAAATACGACAGGCTGAAAATAACGTATTTGGCTATGTTGGTGGGCTTAGAAACAGTGTTTTTAATGAGCACGATGTCTTAACAACCATATTATGTCCTTGTCTGACGTATTGTTTTTTTCATACATTGGTATAATTGGCACATCCGGTATAGTTTTGTGAAAAAAAAAAAAGTGTCTCCGCGTACATTATATAAAGCATTTTAAGCGCGTGGTAGGCGGCGACCTTAAGAAGTTAGGGATTACCGTACCATGACGGGAGTTTCCCGCTGTGGTGAACTTAGTGATTGTGCTTTGTGCTCGCCGACACCCGCCACACATCAAGGCTAAGAGGGGCGGGGTCACAGCCGCTCACAAAGCATCGATTTTCCGCTCTGCTTGCTCCCCCATCGCTCCAGGCAACCTATCGTACAGCGGCGCGGTGCGGGTTGCACAGGCGCCGTGCGGCAGGCGCTACCACTGCAGGGCCGGTACAGTCGACAACCGAGCGAATGGGTGTCGCTTACATACCAGCGCGTCCACAGTCGACGGGGTTTGTTTAAACAACCTAACTTACACAGAATAACGAGCGAAATTATCCGTACACGTATGGCACTCACTAAATAAACTATGGTTGGATAAAAAAAATAAAAGGCTTAATTTATTTTGCAATAGAAGTTTCGTGTCAAACAGTTTTCGCTATGTTCCGAATTTTTATTGGCTGACATGAAAAACTTGATGAAAAAACACATACGGACGACAAAGTTTAATGCCACAAGAAAGTTAGCCTACTTTAGTCACTCAAAGTATTAGTTGTAAACGTCACGATTCATGTCACAGGTATTCGCTTTCTTGTGGTAAGTGTTTTATTTGCGCCATGAAGTTTGTGAACATTCCAGTAGTCCTACTGCCGCGTTTTATTTTGTATTTCAAGTTAACCTTACATGGATTAAATTTTTAGATGTTTATTATTTTATTTTTAATTTACTGACTTCCTGGCGCAGTTAAAGCATATTTGTCTCGTCTTCCACTGATCCAATTACATCTGTTCACTCTTTAATACATTGCCATACATGAAAGTTATTACCGATGTACAATACAACGTAAGTTTCCTCCACATATAATATGTCTACGATAGTGGAGGTGATAACTGAACGGGTTAATAGACAAGTAAGTAAGAAAGGATTGCATACGGTAAACAAGTTCAGAGGCAGAGGAGAAGGTGGTAAATAAAAGGAAGACATTTACACACGCACAAAAACATTAATTAAACTACGCACTTACACACACAACACACTGTGTATAGCAATCTTCGAACCACTCGCAAACCAGCTTAAACGGCTGTCACCTCTTTTTGTTCAGAATTTTTCGTTTTCTTATAATAAATGTCTAATTACTGACAATGTATGTCAACAGAATCTTTACATTTTACGATTAGTTGCGTATTATTTGAGTACTTGGAGTTATTAAAGTGCATAATGAAAGGTAAGATAATTAGCTAAGTCGTTACTGTAACGTTTTCAAGTAAATCTCGTCAGATTTTTAATCACGAAGAAATTTATAAACGGGTTTCTTAAATAGTCACTAGAACTTAACTTCTATGAAGAAACTCGGATAGTTATCGTATAAGCCATCTGTCAAGCGACACACGTTGTTTTAATTCTTTAATATAGAATAAAAGCATGTGGGATATTTACAACTTACAGCACGTGCCACCAAACAAAAAGATCCTCAATATGTGTTTTCTTCTTTCACATAGTCTGACAACATATCTCATGGAATACATTTACTTCACATAAAGCTACCAACGTCTGATTACTTTGCTCGTAACAAGGCAACAAGAAGCAAGCGATACACTTCAGAAATAATCACTTCGGAGAGGATAGAGCAGATAGTTGATAACATCACGCTAATAAATTGCCACAGAAAAAAGATCCGTTATACATTTTTGGTGAGACATAAATTTTAGTGCTTCATTTTAAGTATATAGTTTTAAGCATAAAAAAGAGGGGAAGTTTTTCTCGTGGCGATAGGCTATGTGATTAAATTTAATGTAGCATATATTTTGTTTAAGGGTGTAATGTTTAAAATTTATCCATTGAGATTAAACTTGTTTTTACTTTGTTTCTCTATTTAAACTCAGTGACTGTTAGCTTGACAGCCAGGGGCCTTAATGAAAACATAGCAATTTAAGTAGTATTGTAAATGTAAATATAATATTAGGAGGATACTTGAGAATCAGGATCTCACTCCTAACTTCAGACTTACTACTGGACTCTTAGTAGACATGTGCTTGCCTCGGAGGATGACACGACGTGAGGCTATACAATGGAGAGGCGCCGGAATGATAAGTGCGGGGGAAACGGGAGATCCCCGAAAATACCCGCCGACTAGCTGAAGGCACAATTCCCACATACGAAATTTCAGAGCCCGACCCCGCTAGGCATCGAAGGAAGCGAGTGGTCTGATATTTTTTTTTCGTTCAGTGGCATTTTGTAAGCGACAGTTGTATTTTGTCGATTTTTTTGTAATCAGTTGAGACGAACACAAATTTACACCCATTCTGACTTGGGAATCGAACCCAGTACGTTTATTTTATCCCTGACGGTCTTCGAAATGCTAAAGCTTTCGGTAAACTAACATAACATCATCTAAACTAAACTAACCTAACCTAGCAAAAAACTGAAAATTTCGAAGTAGGTAAAACACATTTTCTTTTCGCATTACCTCTTCTAACCACTATAGGGATATATTTCATTTGTAAACAATGCCTGGAGAAGCGATATTTTGTCTGTTGTACGATGAGAAATTATTCTTGATATTTACTGATATGCGCATTTCTTATGGGGAAGGGAGAGTGTGACAGGAGGGAGGGGGCATGAAGCGACGACACTCGAGCAACAATATGACAGAATGTGTAATGTTGTTGCAGTGCTGTACAAGGGCCAGGTGACCACCAAGTACTTCCGCTTCCTGACCAAGGAGGGAGGCTGGGTGTGGATGCAGAGTTATGCGACCATCGTACACAACAGTCGCTCCTCGAGACCTCACTGCATTGTCAGTGTCAACTACGTCCTAAGGTAAGTCTGCCTCTTAGTTCGGAGCCCTGGGTCACTCTGCCTCCATTCCCTCGCACAGCGCGTCAGTGATAAAGCAATGCTTCAATTGCACCTTGTTCACGATAAAGTGAGCATATTTGAAGGACGTTTAGCATAGAATAGTAGTTTAAAAATTATAAATATTACGATCGCAGGCGTTAAGGCAATGTTATTTACTTGATACTGTGCTAGCGATAGTTATTTTTTAAAAACTTAAACGGGAGCAGATATACAAAAATCAGTTTGCAGTGTTGTTTAAAATGTTTTTTCTCGGCATTGCTAATTTTTACAAAGCAAGGAAATATACGGGTTCGACTAAAAAGTCAATTAATCTGAATTTCGTTAGTTACGTAATTAGCTTAAACCATTGTATACCTTTATGTAACCATAAAATAATCACAATTAAATAAAAGTGCAAGAACTTATTGTCGCTAGGATAGCTGCGATCACATGTCTCTAGAAAATTACTTACGTGTCGGGTATTGCCTGTACTGTAATTTGTTGTTATTGTAGCCCTAGTTGTGGTTTTTTGGATTGCTATTGTTAGGAGGGATGTGCTGGTCGTGGTCGTTGTTGTGATGATAATTGTTATTGTGATTATTGTTGTGGTGGTTATTGTTGTTATGATTATTGTTGTGGTGCTCACTGTTGTGGTGGTTAGTGTTATGGTGGTTACTGTTGGGGTAGTTTTGTTGGGGTTACTGTTATGGTTATGGTTGGTGATATTGTTGTGGTTAATTTTGGTATTATTGTTGTTGTGGTTATTGTCAGGGTGGTTATTATCAGGGTGGTTATTGTCGGGGTTGTTTTTGCTGTTGGGATTATTGTTGTGATTGTTATATTTGTGATGGTTATTTTTGTGGTGGGTATTGTGGTGGTTATTGTTCTGGTAGTTATTGTTGTGGTGGGTATTGTTGTGGTGGTTATTGTTGTGGTATTTATTGTTGTGGTATTTATTGTTGTGGTATTTATTGTTGTGGTATTTATTGTTGTGGTATTTATTGTTGTGGTATTTATTGTTGTGGTATTTATTGTTGTGGTATTTATTGTTGTGGTATTTATTGTTGTGGTATTTATTGTTGTGGTGGTTATTGTTGTGGTGGTTATTGTTATGGTGGTTATTGTTGTGGTTGTTATTGTTGTGGTAGTTATTGTTGTGGTAGTTATTGTTGTGGTTGTTATTGTTGTGGTTGTTATTGTAGGGGTTATTGTTGTGGTGGTTATTGTTGTGGTAGTTATTGTTGTGGTGGTTATTGTTGTGGTGGTTATTGTTGTGGTAGTTATTGTTGTGGTAGTTATTGTTGTGGTGGTTATTGTTGTGGTGGTTATTGTTGTGGTGGTTATTGTTGTGGTAGTTATTGTTGTGGTGGTTATTGTTGTGGTAGTTATTGTTGTGGTGGTTATTGTTGTGGTAGTTATTGTTGTGGTAGTTATTGTTGTGGTTGTTATTGTAGGGGTTATTGTTGCGGTTATTATTGTGGTCGTTGTTATCGAGAAGGTTAGGTATTGAAAGTGTGATGATTGTTGTTGTGGTCGGCGTAGTTTAAAGAGACGTACTGTATATCTGCACAGTGAGCTGGAAGCCAAGGAGCTGGTGCTGAACCTGGAGCAGTTCGTCGGCCGGGAAGACACTCCTGTGGTTGCCGCCGCCTCCGAGCCGCCGCCCCCGCACCATGCCGCCGCCGCCAAGAGCCGCTCCTCGCCACCCGCACGCCACGCCAAGTACCGGCCACCACCGCCTCCCGCCGCCGCGCCGCCCCCAGCCCTCGAGGACGACTACAGCGACTCTAGTGGCGGCCTCAACAGCTACGCCGACTACCCCGTCGTCTCCTCGCAGTTCCTACAGGTCAGTAACCACTCTTCATATTTGAACACAAGGCCGCGGTGGTAGTGTACTTGTCAGACCTATCATCCCCACAACATCGTCACGGGTTCAAATCCCGGTGGGTCACTCCCGATTGTCGTATGGCACGTAGTTGTTGCCGTTCGTCAGCTTTCATCTGTTGTTCCATCCTCTCATATAATCTCCTCGAGAGCTCGAGACCTTCGCACGGACCACGTCAAGTGTACAGGTTTTGTCGATCACATGGTGGTTACATCTGTCCTCGAACAACACAAGGCCTTGGTAGAAGTACACGAGGGTAAAGGAGGGGTAGGAGTCAGGCAGGGCCTGTTTACAGGACCATCCCAGCATTCACCTGGAGTTCCCCGAGGAAACCCGCTGGTCAGCGACAACGTCCGCCACGTTTCCAACTTGCGAATCGTCGTGGACCGAACTCGCCGGGGATCAAACCTGGATTGCCTGAGTCGGAGGCGAGCGGTATGAACCCTCGACCACTGTGGGCCGTCTATATAATAAAAAAAGTTCTGCATCGTCTTGTTTCAATGCCTTACGTGCACACCTGCAGTTCTGCTTCGTGGTTATGGCAGCTCGTCTTTGTAGAAATAAGTTTCTCATTTGATTCCTCCAATCAGAATAAGATTACAGCGATGTTACACGCCTCTGTTTTGCAGTAACACGTACGTTCACACGCGGTAGTCCAAAACATCATCACTGACCATGAAGCAGAGCTGCAGATGTGCACGTAAGGCACTGAAACAAACTGGAGCAGAAATACTTTCACCTTAAAAAGGGTTTCTCCAAATTTGCAGCCGATTTATTTATCCACAGTATTGTGCATTGTGTGACTGCACCTTGACTCAAATTTTTTCAAAGTTTGTGGTTAAAAAATATTTGAGTTATTGTTACCGGCCTGAAAAAAAAAATTAAGAACAAGCCCTTAACGGGAGTTATTTTTATTTTAAAATCCTAAACAGGAGCAGATATCAAAAAACTGTTAGCTAAATCTATATAGGCCCTAATTCTTTGTCTAGACAAAAATAAACTATGCAGTAAAAACAGTTTTCAAAAAAACCGTGCAACAATTTTTCGATATCTACTATATTTTAGGAATAAAATACCGGTAGTAATTATCGTTACGTCAGTAGAAATGAAGGACCATGGCCCTAAATTAATGTAATATTTTTTTTTTTCGTACATTTTAATATGTGTACAAGATGTAATGATCTGTAGGAAATATGAGTGTGCTGAGAGTGGTTGGTACGTGCAGAACTACGGCGAGGAGGCTGGCGTCTATTACCCGGACCTGTTCTACGCGTATGGCGACCCTCTGTCGAGCGCTCAGCGGCCCTTCAGCTCGTCTTCAAGCAGCTGTAGCAGCTCTGAGAGTGACCCTCACCTGCCGCCCCCGCCGCCTCTGCACGCCGCCTTCTGCCCCAACACGCCGCCCCAGGCGCCGCCCCCGCCCTTCGACCTCGCCTGCAGCTTCGCCGACGGCGGCGGCGTCCACCAGCAGTCCTTCCACCACCAGGCCGCCTCCGCCGTAACAACGACGCTGCCCCAGCCCGGGTACACCAGCGTCATTGTCGACACGCAGCAGTACCAGCTCGCCAACGAGTTCGTCCACTGACAGGTGGGGCGGGGGTCCCGCACCGCCCCCAAGCGCATCTAGGTCGCCGCCTCCAGGACGCCCTCAAGTGTCGCGAGTACCTCAGGACAGCGAGACGACCTCAACTGAAGCTATCTGATTGGTCGCACGTCCACCAGGTGGTGGTGTCTGCTCCTATGAGGTCTTCGTCACTCTCCGTTAGATGGACCGGTGTCTCCTCGCGTGGCAACGATGAACGTCCACCAGGTCTCTTCTTCGACAGCTCCCGCGACAGTCTGAAACAACCAGCAGCAGCTTAGTACCATCTGCCTCAGTATGGACGTCGTAGCAACCATCACTGGGTGTAATTTACTGTGTCAATATGTATACGAATGACGACTATGAAGTGGTCTTGACGCTGAGCGAACAAGACATAATGGCGCAGGTACGATGGAGTGGGTTCTCTCACCTGCATCAGTTTCTCAATCAGAGATTATCGTATTAAAAAAAAATGCCTGCTTAGAGATCTGGAGGGCTGTAGTATAGTCGAAATTAAGTCAACCTCGTTATGGCACACCATCAGTTTTTGCATTCACTTTTTTTGTTTATCTTCATAATTACAGTTTTGTATCCTAGTTGCCTATATACTGTCGATGTTTTTTTCTTCTGTTTTTTAGTGTGTTTTGTTCAGTGGCAAGGCTTCCACCTCGTCACTGAACCAAACATTCCCCCTAACCCACCCTTTAATTTGACTTACTCGAGTAACCCCGAGTTAATTTTGTGAGACAATTGCATTAAGACGATTTTTTAAGACCAGTTGAACGAACTGAAATTGACACCCAGCCGGACCTGGGAATTAAACCTAGTACCTCTCAGCAGAATATTCTACGGAAGTCGGCTATGTCTGAGCGCTTGACTTAGGGTTCAGAGCTCCTGACTGATCGACCAAAGGTCCAGGGTTCGATCCCCGGACGGGAAAAGGAAAAATATAATGTAACATCCCGGGTTCAGGGCTGGTTGTTTGTTTCTTCACCTTCATCTCTGAGGATGACAATGGCGAACCACAGCTGTCTCAACCTCGCCTGATTGCCCCAGGTGTCCTCCTGACGTTGTCAACATCCATAATACTACAGGGTAGCGACGTTTAATAAGATACTGTCAATAAAAACCGGGTATGTCTCGATTTAGGGAATATAATGCTTAGCAGCGAATGTGTTTAAATATATCTGACTAATTTAAATTTTCTCTAAATAATCAGGAGTTTCCGATCATTTCTTCATAAAAAAATAATTTATTACTCGTCCGGTGAGCGCAGTCTACGTTCTTATGACAAAAATTATTCTGCCTCGTTCCTCGACTACATTTTCTCTGGAAGCTGTTTTATTTTTTATCAGTCGCCTACAACTCGACTTATCTTCGGGACTGTATTTTGAGTAATATAGTAATCACAAAAAAAAAAAATTCAAACATTTGTTTCGGTTTAAAGTTTGTCATTCTCTATTGTTTTTAGCCTATGAACTTTACTGGATGAAATGCTTCTAGTTCCAGCTGTGGTAGATCAGTTATTCCAATAAATAAAGATAACATTTAGTGTTTACCTCGAAGATTACTAATTTGATATAATATGCAATTTTTTTCCTTTAATTTATGTGACAGAAATGTTAGTAACAGGCCACATCAAAATGCGTTTTATGTAAACATCGATAAATTGTTTACTTTACTAAGAAAACAAGCTGAAACGGGCCCTCCATATTTCTAAGAAGTACATGTTTTGCTTATGGTATACTTAGAAAAATTGCTTTACCTGTGGACATCACAGTAACACTCTGAGAAGCTGTTTCAGTATAGTTGTAAGTTAATCTGGCAAACAGCGATTACTGTACTGCGTGAAACTGAACTTTATATACTTTATACAACCAAAGAATATTTCCTCTGGAGAAATCTACGTGTGTATACCAAAGAGGTAAAATTGAGACCTCATATTTTTTCTACTTTTGAACGGCTAAGATAACAATTGTGTGATCTTAAAGAGCATGTAAAATATTTTGTAAAAAAGATTTGAGTGTGTTGAAAATGCTGTAATTAATGTATTATACCTATATAAATCATAACGTTTTTATGAACAGAGTTATATTATTATGTAATTGTGATTTTATTAATGTATAGTTCGTTAAAAAAAGTTTTCGAAGCATCGTTACATATGCGCATTTATTTTTCATATGCAAAAAGTTCTAAAATACGAGAATGTTTCGGGTGTTTATTTTCAGATTGCGAGCTGTGGTTTTCCTAACAGGGAAAATGTATGCAACGACAAGTCGCAAAACCACATTTGGGGTTTGTTTATTTTTGTTAGCGGCGTTAAATTCGACGGGAATGTATTGTCTTCGGTTTGAAATCCCATTTCAAGGGATGATGTACTTTTTTTACTACTGAATTTCGTATGGCATACCAATAACCTACAATGCTATCTGTGATGCCAGTAAAATATAAGTATGTTAGTTAACATACTCTCCGTATATACTTTTGCCATGTTTGGAAATTAATACAGGTATGCTGTTTTCATGATATGGCACATCTGTTGTTCCAAATAATACTACACATAGTTAACGGGATTTATCAATAATATTTGGTTCTTTCCATAAATAAACTTAGAGTACTTGGCTGTTTACCCATAAATATGCTTATAGTACTTGGCTGTTTACCCATAAGTAAGATTATAGTACTTGGCTGTTTACCCATAAGTAAACTTAGGGTACTTGGCTGTTTACCGATAAGTAAACTTAACAGTACTTGGCTGTTTACCCATAGGTAAACTTATACTTGGCTGTTTACCCATATGTAAACTTATAGTACTTGACTGTTTAGCTATAAGTAAACTTAGGGTACTTGGCTGTTTACCCATATGTAAACTTATAGTACTAAGTTTCATATTTTAATGACGTTCTGTGTGAAATACTTTATTTTTTTGTGTTACGAATATTCTCTGCAACTCCACATATGCAGATTACTGAAGTAAATATTAAACTGTTTGAGTTGCTAAAAAAACAACCTACTATCGTTCACTTGTTCTTAAACAGCGATAACACACTCACTGTAAATATATTTACTTCACCTACTATGACTGAGGAACGAGTGTAATGTGTTCCTAATAGTCACTAACAATGTTAACGATTTAAATCGTGGTTCATGTAGGCTACATAAAACACATGTTGACCTAACCTAAGAATCTCTGTCTCTAAAGCAATTCTTCAACTTCTCTCGCAGATTATGCTTAATTCTTGCTTCTGTGTTTTTTAAACCAAATAAATGTCAATTACCACAGTACAGTTTTGAAAATGTAAACTTAAATAATAAAGTCCTTTGTAGAACTCGAAATAATTTTACTGGTATCATGGTTAATATGTAAATGAATTAAAATGAAAATAATAATTGCATAGCAGTGTAATATATGCAGATAGCCTCATATTACAAGCATATAATGTTATGTTAAAAAAATGCTAACATTTGCACGTAGATTCATGTTTTATTATAGTAGTGAGAAATTATTTCTACGAAAAACACGCCTTAAATTATGTCGCTTATGATTTTATTAAGTCTGGTTATTTTTAAAATGCCTGAAAAATTAAAGTATCAAATCCCGTTGACCATGTTGTATTTGAACAACAATATCGAATGCTTATATGCATTTATCACTATTCGTATACTGTATTTTGTTCTTAATTGTAATTTGTATTATCAGTTTTGTACATAAAAAATTTAACAGCTGTCTGGAAAAATATATAAAATAAGAAAAACTATTTCAAGGTATTTGACTCGCTTGTACTTTCTGGGGGAAAAGATGTCTTAAGTATTTGGATACCAACCAAAAAAATGAAAGAAATTCACTCAACCCGTATGTAAAAATATATCCGGCATAGATTAAGTTGATAATGTAAATACTTATATATGTTGTGTAAAAATAAATGTATTTTCATTCATGCATTTGCGTATTATTACCAACTACATTACTGAGCTTACGAAGTTGTTTTGCTTGCCACGAACACACCTCACGTGAGCTCAGGTGCTATTATTTATGCTTACACGTGTATAGGTATAAACTTATATTAATACAATCATTATAACAATTTTTAATAGATCACGTTTTTAAAACGTACTAAAAATGTTAAATAATTCATCATGTGAAAATACTTGTAAGATTTAAAACGGAATACGTGGTGCGCGCACAATATATATTAGTAAGGAGTTTAGAGAGTAGCTATCGTTGAGAAAACTTAACAGCCTATGCCATTTATAGTGCAATTAAATTGTTAGCGACTTTGGTAAACTATTAATGCATCGATTATTTTTTGCATGCGTCCCACGTTTTGCGTTTCAAATCTTCTTAGAAGTATTTTCATACGAGAACATATTCTATACAATTCAGTCAGTTTTAAAAACATGGCATTATTACAAAATTATTTTTATTTAAATAATTATTTCCTGCTTTTTTTGTGCATGTGAAATTTTGCAATTTATTTTTAACAAGCAAAAGTTATACCGAACTGACTATCAGACAGACAAGAAAGTGGATTAATATTGCATTGCCATTCAGTTCTGAGCTGTGTCTTATATTTCAAGTCTCTAGCTCATCGGGAAGTTAGTTTAAAATCGATTGTAAAATTTCTACCGAATAGACAAAGCGAGTTAATAAAAACGTAGTAAAATAGATTACTAATTTAAAATGTTTTATTTTAAACAGAAATATGGTCTATGGCGTAAAGCATTATTAACAAAACCTGCTCTAACTTTTCACCAATATTAAAAATTATGAAATGAAAATAAACCTTAAATTCCTTGTCCATCAAATGCAGTACAGATTATATTTTATACAATTTTGTATCACATTGGTTTAAATCTAAGAGTAGGCTTCGCAAATGATTCGATACAGTTACTACTTACTGCTGAAATTCAGCTGCGAAAATCGTAAGTTTAACAAATACTAGGAAAGTTCGGCTTTCCTGGGATGTAATTTTGTGATTCACCCGAGTGGAATAGTAGCGAGGCTACTGCTTACTTCATAAGTCGTCTTCTTACTGCTTAAGTTATTATTAGTTGTAACCCCTTCCCTTAAGGCAACAGGATACCTAGAGCAAAAACAATTTGGTACCATTGCCGTGGTTAAAAATTTAAAGTAACTGTCATTTAGGTTACTAAATCAATCACGTCTCCAAATGTATGGCCAAACATTTGGGGAATTAGGGTTGAAATTTACTGAGGCTGAGTAGCACTCTAAATCTGCAAGCTCCGTAAATAATATTATCTACCACGATAATTACATAATGAGAAATAAAATATTTCAATGTTATTTTGAATGTGTTCGGTAAGGGGTGTGCCTAAGTGATTTACCTTTAAAATAAGCTTCGTATGTTGTAATAAAATTAATTGATTGTGTTACATTCTAATGGTATTTTTATTGCAAGAAATGACTAAAGGCGCTTATGAAAATTCACTAAGGTAGGGCAGGACAGCCAAAGTTTTTGGTGTTTTTAAAATAGTACCCCAGGTAAGTTTATCCGTGTTTAATATTTCAACTGATGGCCTCTCGGTCAAAAAATAAAACCAATGTAATATTTAAATATACACAATAACGTGAAAATAATGCACTGTGGATGAAGCATTCAGCAAAATATTTATCGGGTAGAAAATATGTAGGCTTTCTTTATTATTATTCCCGTAATCTCTAACTGTGAATAGCATTGCAGGTTGTTATCAAACCTTTGTAATAAACAAAACGTGGTCACGTGACTGATAACCTGCCCCAACTTTAGCGAGTGAATATTCGTAAGCGTCGAGTAACTAAAAATTCGATAATTTCTCAGTAAATAAATGTATTTATTTTGAAAGGATGTTTACCAAAACTATACTGCTATAGAGTTAGATTGACTTTCTCGGTTAACGTTCGCAATATCACTACAGATTAGCTAGTTTGTGAAAAAAAAACATAATTAATAGCTTGGTTTGCTATTTAACGCAAGCCTCCTTCCGTTGGATCACTTTGTAAACGTATCGAGCTGAAATCTTATTCTACCCGGGCTGACGGAGTGACTTTTCATAAAGGGGCCAGGAAACGGGATAAGAGAACTGTAACAAAATAACATCGAAATCTCATCAGCCCTCTAGCTTACAACATTGCCACATGCAGCGTTGACATATAACACTCTAAAATATCCAACCCGAATTTAAAAATTGGCAGTTTAGAACACGGCTCATATTGGGAAATCCCAAAATGTGTTCAGAAGCTCCATCGAGCAAATGTAATTGAATGTGTCTTTCCAGTCCAAAATATGGCTGAATAAAATTTAATTCGAAATAGATTCCACCTCTTCCCGGAAAATAACTCACCAAGGAGCATATAAGAAGAGAGTCCTAACTACCAGGCCCTATTTTTGCCCAAGACGCCCGAAGTAGGCCACAATCCTCTCACGCCCCCTTAATCCAAAACTTCAGAACACACAATTTAATTGTGAAGTAAGACGTTTCAGAATTGCCATGCTCATATTAAAATTTTCGTTAGTACATTTAACTTTTAAACATAATAAATTAAACCAACAATTTTTTGTTAATGTTAATGCCGTGCATTGGCAGATATCTTTTACTTCAATTTGTTATTATTTCAATGTAACAGTTATTTTTCATTCCATATGTTGGTCTTTGGGGAGGGGAATTTTGGGAATCTTCGTTTTCCTCATCCCAGCGACGAGGGTCTGCTCCTCATCTCAGTTGCCTCCAGGCAAAGGACCAGAGAGTCAAAGGTCGCGGGCATGACAAGTCACGTGGTCGTGTGCCCGCGTGGCGGGAGGGTGGAGTTGTAATGACTCGGCCGCCCCCTGTGGCGCGCCCCAGCGGCACATGCCGCAATTAACTGTAGGCGCGCGTCGCCCAGTAGTTAGTTGACGCCCCGCTGGGAGCGCCGCTAGGCGGCCATTGTTCACCATCTTCTCCACACACAGGGGGCCTGCGACTCTCAAGCTGACTTTGCGCCCGGCGAGCCTCCGAAAATCGAACACCAGATACGAATACGTACCCGAAGAAAAACAGTTTTTTACTTTACATATTATTCAATTAGTACACTCATCTTAAATTAATATTCAACTTAAGAGCACTGCCTACCTAGACGTGTGTGAGCTATAAGAGTAACCTTGAAGGGCGCATCAATGGCCACAACGAGCCAAGCGCAGAGCTAAGGTGCAATATTTCCGTCGATCAATTTTTACTATGGGGCTCTAAATGGCTACCATATAATTTTATTCGTGGAATGTCTGTGGCAAAGTTCAGTAAGCGTTTCTATTTTTGTCCGAGTTTTGCATACATCCGGTTACTACATTTAAAGTACTGCAGTCTGAAAAGGCCGATTTCAGCTACATTGGAGGGCTTCGAAACCATTTTTTTTTTTTTTTAAACTAGCATGGTGTTTTAAAAATTACTGTTTTGCTGCAAAAATTAACACGAAAAGTCTAAGGTTTATACATTCACAGGGCACAACCATGTAGCACTAAGTTAATTCTACTACAGGTTAGAAAGATCAATGTTATAAGTTTGGCACAGGGAAAATTTCTGCCATTTGAGCGCTGGTATCGCTAGTGTACCAAACTGACCAATCACAGAGCTTTCCTAAATTTAAAGTTTCATTTAGTGTACAATTTAAAAGGTGAAATTGGTTTCTTTTCACTTGAAAATTAAATTCAATGACAAATATAATTTCCAAGTTTATTTAAATTTAATATTACGACGGTTTAGTATTTTTCTGGTCTCTTAGCGATCGAAGCGAAACTAGTGGCAGAAATTTTCCCTGTGCCAAGCTCTCCCATAAGAAAACGTAGTAGAATTAACCTTAGTAGCACTTACCACCATCTTGAATTACACACTGACAAACAAAAGAGAAACTAAACACAAGTTCAACAGTACTGTCAACACAAACAAAAAATCTTATCACCACCACTATAGCTATATACATGGGGTCACCCAACTTCCCGCCCATTTTGAGTTATACGAAGCTGAACTACACGCACAAACTCCATCGGCACCACGCGGGCCAAGACGCCAGCGATGAGGAGGCGCATACCCGTTTGTCAATTTACTTATGATTTACAGCTGGTGTAAATAGTCCTTATGTCACAGGCGCCTAAGGTCTCGGCGAATTCTCTGCAGGAGAAGCCATCTTGACAGCTGTCCCAGAAGCACGACAGTGAAATCATCCCAAGGAACTGCTTATGATGGTCCTAAAGTGAGAAAGTGACTTGGTGTCAAAAGTTAGAGGTCACTGGGTTCTGTGAACAGAGCTGACAATGGACGAGAATTGAGCACTGCTTCAATCTGTGCGAGCAAAGTATAACATTCTTCGTATGTGAGAATTTAAGTCCCAACTACCTTCATAGTGCACCTTTACACATTTAACACTTGCCTCCCACAGACCTCTAAAATGAGTTGACATGTGTTGACTACGGACAACTCGGCTTGTTTTTTCTTTTTTCGTATTTCGTTGTTTGTTTTTCTTAGTCTCTGTCTAAGATTTCTGGAACGACATAATATTGCAGTGGCGTTATGTCCAAAATAATATAGTTTGACATTCTGCTTATCATTACACTGTAAAACACACTATCGAACTGTTTCCCTTGCTTCCGGCTACCGGTGCAGCTGGGACGTGAAGCGGGTGGCAAACTTATCAGGCGCAATACAGTCTACAAGAAAACAGTGGATCGCAGGTCATACTACTAACAACATCGATAATACGTATTGTGTCTGAGGGTGCACTGCCTGATGATGGTGTTTAATTCTGATGTCATTGAAAATTTGAACACAAATTATCTTAAACAAGGGTTTCGTTACAACGAGTGGTAAATTACAGTGTAAAACTGGACGGTGAAATTAATTTCAGTCGTTCTAGTGTTTTTCAATATAATACAATACAACTACTTGAACCTACATTGATTACACACTGTTCGTTTTCTTTGTTTGTTGCAAAGTATATTCTTTATTAATTGATTTTCTGTGTAGATTCTTAATTTTACTACACTGACTTAACGAAAAAAAATATGACTTACTTTACGGCTTATCATATGCTGTAATCACACAAAATTAACAACACATTCTGTACTTTATCACCCATGTATACGTGTGTGTGATAAAAACATGTGAGAGTGGGGGAAGGGGAGGTGATTCATTAAATAGTAAGTAGGAACCAAATGGGAATCTTTTAAGTCAAGTGAATATGTACAAACTAACTTATTGATTGATAGCACTTTTTTACGTACAAGAATATTCAAAAACAATATTGTTTTTATGGAGGGACAAAGACAAGTCTGAAGGGTGATTTCTTTACATGTTACGGCTATGCTCTCAAGTTTTTACTTTTTTTGGCGATATGAATTTTTACGCCTAAACGAGAGCATATACCAAAAATCTGTCTGGCTGTTTAGTTTTAAACTGTCTTACCAATGTTGGCCGATTTTTTTTCAATAAGTAAACACAATAGTTTTAGTTAATTATGTAATTAACAAAATTTTGGTTGACTTTAATTCTAAACCCTATAATTTCTTGCTTGAAAAAATTAGCTACCACGGCAAAAAAATTTTAAACTAAACTTCTATACAGATTATTGATATCTGCTCTCGTTTAAATTAAAAAAATAATTATCTCAAGCACAGAGGAAACTAAATAGCATGGTCGTAAGGCCTTGCTCTTTAGTTTTGCATTGGTTTCTTAATTTTTTTTTTAAACAGATTTATACATGCATCAAAAATTCTTTCTTACGATTTTAACACTTATATATTATCGTTTGTATCTGAATTTTTCTGTTACAATACACCGAACGGATTTTTAGGTTTTTACCCTTGAAATATCACACATTTTGTTGTCAAAATAAGCTAAAATGGAGTAAAATAAATTTTTACTAGCAAACGGTTCATTATTTTAAAACATGATTTGGCAAAATTGTGTACAGTATGACTGTACACAGTCTCAAATTTTGTCACGGCATTTGGTTAAAAAATATTAGAGTTATTTGCAATTATTTGAAATAAATGAAAGAACATGGCCTCAAGGTGGCCGCCTGTCCAGGCCGCCATTCTGTGTGCAGGGCTTCAGCCGTTACAAGAATATTCTAATGAATCATCATTTAACTTTCTCCATTTATCTGGAAAGTTTATTTCTACGCTGTCCAAAAGGGCGAAAATGGGTATTTTCGTGGTCACTTTTCAGGTACGATAATCTTGACCCATAAAAAGGTACAGGCATGTAGCCTACAACACACCTCTATCTTTAATATCGCATCATATATTGATATCGTCTTTACTGAATGTCTCATAGATGCGATTTGTTGGCGAGAAAACTACACACCAGTTCAGTGACTTGCGCTCAAACACTAGGGGTGGGGGATGGGGGGAAGGAATCCAGTGCTGTGTCGTTCTTACCTTACTACTTAAGCACTTCTAGGCATGGAACGCGCAAAATTCCTTCACCTAGATGGCCACCTTGAATCAGCAATTTACGGTAATTTGCCAAAATACTAGTTTTAAATTTGATTTTCAAAAACTTATATCTGCGTTACGGCGTGTTCATAAACAACATTTTTTTAAAAAACTTTTTTACATTTGCACACTGTGTCAATGCACAAAAATAAATGCATTTTAAATGATCACGGGAACGTTTCAAAGCATCGCGTCAATTAGAAAAATTATTTTGGAGCCCCTCAAAATGGCTAAAAAACAGTTTTTTTTCAACCAGCTATACCCGTAAAAATACCCACGGGATTCGTGTGAAACTACTCTAGAAACATGAAATGGACTATGCTCAAAACTTTCCACCGGTAAAAATATGGTGTCAGTAAGGCGAGTGTTCTATGATACCACTGCACGCCGTTTCAGTGTCTTGCGTAGAGGTGATACCGCACCAGATGAGCCGGTCAACATCGCCCTTGTCGCCGTGCCTCACTCACACAAACACACGGCCAGTAGGCGGGCGTCTTGGTATTGATAAGGTTAACTCTACTACAGGTTAGAATATCACAGGGAACATTGAGCACTGGTATCGCTAATGGGTGCAAACTGACCAACCACGGAGCTTTCCTCAATTTTAAGTTGCATTAAGTTGATAGTCTGAAACGCGAAATTGATTTATTTTCACTTTAAAATTAAGTTAAATGACTTCTGTCATGTCCAAGCTTATTTAAAATTAATTTTACTACATTCGTATTTTTCCGGTCCATGTGTGATAACAGCCAAACTAGCGGCAGAAATTTTCTCTGTGCCAAACTCTCCCATAAGAAAACACATTTTATTTCTAACCTGGTTAATTAACCTTAGTATTGACTAAGGTCGTGGTCACACTGGATACAGAACTACTTCACTTAAACATGTTCAGTTTTATGGAGCAGTTACACGAGCTACGAACTAGTTCAAATCGCAGTCTCTTCTCGTTCAAAGTAAACTAGTTCAATAAGTAGTTTCGAACGGCATATTTTCGATGCTTCTCTCCTAGTGGCTACATGGAAGCACGGCCGTAGAAGAACATGTCTGGACACTCGCCTGGATATTTGACCCCCTTGTTGTTTGGCTGTAGTTCACCAAGTTACCGAGAATATTGTGTTTCATTGGCGCTGATGTTAGGGCGGTCGGACTAAATTCCGCCCACCTCCTTTTCACTAAGATAAACAATTTATCAAAACGTATTTTTTTATCAATTGATGAAATACTTTCTTCGCTCACAAATTTAAGAAAAGGATCCAGCAATCTTTATTTACATTATAAATTTAACAGTGGAAAAAAATGGACGGATTTTGAGTCCGACCGCGCCAAAAAGTTCGACATTCTCGGTAACTTGGTGAACTACAGCCAAACAACAAGGGGGTTAAGCAAAATACATTGGTAGATAGGCGAGTGTCCAGACCTGTTCTTCTACGACCGTGGCTTGGAGTAACAATCTGTTTCACAAACATGGCTGCTTTTTGGTCCGACATTTTGCACCCGTTAAATAATATTAACTTTTTGTGTAAAATGATTATTCCCACTTTACACACACAGCTTCAGCAGCAGCACCAGCAGTATTGCAGTTGGATGAAATATGATAGCTAAAAAGTCACGAAAGTTGTGTGTAAATGTGATAATAATTAAATATAGTACTTTTCCGGTTAGAAGTTTGTTGAGGTTAGAAACTTCATTGTGTTTTTTCTATTTAGTCGTGTAACCTTGCAAACATGTTTAGCTATTAAATCAAGCATGGTTGCCGAACGGATATAACTGAACAGGATTAAGATTCTAGTGTGACCGTGGCCTAAGTATCCCATATAGTAGGTATTTAGTATTCATTTTTTTCATGAGGAATCACATCTCCTCTCTCAAAGTTTGGGCTTTTAATTTCCTTTCAACATGAAGCTATAGTAGCAAGCGGTAGAGATTCACTCGTGCAGTTTTCAGGCGCCAGTGTTCGGTAACGCGAACTTTGACCCTCCCCCGCCCTTGCACATCCAGCCGTGATGACACAGGGCTTTGTTTCTATGACGACGGCACACCCTAGCATCACCCCCCTGTCCCCCCCCCCTTACAGGCAGCCCACCGCCGACACCTCTCCGGCGCGCGGGGATCCGATATGTTTGTTCAACGATTTGATACCAATTACTGCAGGGGATTTGCCATTATTCCGGCGGAGTGCCTCACTTGTACTTCCCCCTCCCACCCCTCTCCCTGGCAAACTATTACCGTGAAGTGTAGGGGGAGGCAGACTGCAGGGCGGCCATTGTGGCGGCACGCGCGCTCTCACGCGGCGGGCAACTGAACTACCGCGCCAACAATGGAGAGGGCACCGTCCCTCGTCATTATACCGAGCAGTTTAATGGGGCACATACGAGACGGCATTGTTCTCCTCACGACAAGGGAGGAGGGGGGAGATAGAAGTTTTGAAGGGGTGGGAGGATGGGAAAGATTTTTACAGCACCAACGTTTAAGACTTGCGCCGACTAAACGATAAAAAATCGACACCAAATAGAGGCCGATAGATCACTAGCAAAGAATTACTGAGTAATTAAACACGCATATTGAGGCGTTTTGGCACGAAACAAGTCGATCTAAACCACCCAAAATCCGATCGTTATGATTTTTAAGTCTCTCGTTACACTAGGCTGTTTCCGAATTCATAGGATTCATGATCCTTGAATCAACTAAACCTTCTCAGCAGGGCATCCTTCGCGGTTAAAGGTGCATTTATGTTTCATCAAGCAGTCTGAATTGGGCGCGTCTTGGACACTCGGCATAATTTGGACACGAAATAAAATAACCACATACTTCATTATGCACTTTTGAAGGATGCGAGGGTGCGAAGGATTCTTCAGGCTACTAATAGGGACTAGCTAGATCGAAAGACACCCATATATAATGCAGGGTGGAGGGAAAATATAATGGCAACGTTGAGTATCGATGAGATTGGACGGCGAGGGCACAGAATATTTAGGAATACAGAAGTGAAATAGCTTGTAGGACGGCAAACTCAGTCACACACGCCAACAAAATGACTTCGCTGGCCAGCAACATGACGGAAACACCTACGGTCAATCATCGTAAGGCGGTTGCCCTGCTAGCCAATAGGAAACCTGCAGTAACATGCAGAAGCCAAATAGACACGGGGCTGGTATCAACAGCAGAGCTGCCACGTCACTTCATGTCTGTATTACTATTTAGTCTGTGGCGAGCACGGCCATAGAGGAACAGGTCTGGTCACTTGGGTCGAAAATTGACCCTCTTATGACTGATTGGCGCTCTGGTGTTGTTTTACCATTGTGTAAATCTCTATATATAAAAGGAAGTGCCCCACTCACTGACTGACTGACTCATTCATTCATTCATCATCAACGCCCAGCCCAAACCACTGGACCTAGAAACGTGAAATTTTAAGGGAAGTTTCCCCTTGTGGCGTAGGCGCGCACTAAGAAAGGAAATTTTGAAATTCGGCTATTAAGGTGGTGACACGGAGTGAAATGTATTTTTTGCAAATCTTTGATATTTCTCGAACCCGACGGGCTATCGTCGTCTTATTCACTTTGTTAGGTCGCAAATACAAATGTCTAGAAACAAATTTCAGGATTTTTCGAAATTTTTATATTAAGGAGGTGAAAAGTCGTTAAATTCGTTTACAGTAAATCCTCTCTTCCTCTTAAACCACCTGAGATATCGAAGTGATTTTTTCTTTAAAATGAAGCTTACGCAAATACCTAAAAAGCAATTTCAGGATTTTTCAAAATTCGTCCTTGAAAGCCTATAAAAAATAAAACGTGTTTAAGAATAATCTTTCGTAACGCCTGAAATAGTTCAAAATTTGTTTCCTTTTTATTTCTTGCTTATAGTTAAACCTCTTTGGACTATAGCCTGTACACGCGAAATAACTCTCATGGCCTGTCTTGAATAATTTGTAGTTAAGTCTGTGGAGTTGCGGGGGGGGGGGGATATGTTATTTAATTAGGCTAATTTAATTTTATATGTACTAATTTAGTTGCAGCTGGACGCAAAACATATATTCAGGCTTTTTTTTAAATTCGGATTTGGAAGAGAGTTAAAGAGGAAAATTTAATTTTTTAATATGGTCTACATAGCTATAGAACCCGACGGGCTATTACAGAGAATTCCACGTCAATTTGCTATGTATACGAATGGTAAAATAATTATTTCACAACCTTTAAGGGTGAAAAATATAAACTTTAAGGGGACTTCCAAGCAGTCCGTGAAATACGTTGCAGAGGGTTAGAGTAATCTATATATTTAAAAATGTTATGTTGGTTTGTGTACGCTTCAAAAACTCAAAAAGTTCTGCACCGATCGAGCTGAAATTTTAGCATGATATATAATCCGCATCAAGGATTGGATTTATCTAATTTGCGACCGCGAAAAAAAAAGCGAGGAAAACACTCGTTGACAACTCAGGTATTGTATCCCGTGCAAGACTTTGCGATGGGAATTACATGATATCATACAAGCGTATTGCGCGCGCTCTTTACACTGTTATTGAGTACGCTAACTGTTAAATGCCGGGCAGCTGTTTTATAGAGAAATAGAGATGAATTAAAAAAAATAAGTTCTGCAATTAAAGTACTCTTAGCGCAGTGGACTGGACAAATCTGTTTGTATTTGATGTTTTAAAGATAAACAGTGAATATAGTATAATATAGAATATAGTATCACCATTAATTAACACGTAACTAAAAGTTAGTTACTCTTTTCTATAGTACACGCGGGCGAAGCCGCAACGGGACAGCTAGTGTATCTGCAAGGCAAGCACGTGTCGGAGCTGCTAGGAGATGGGGCAGTACCGGTACGACACTATATTGCAATGTTAAAACAACACTTCATTGCTAGTGGCGCTTTCAGTCATAACGGGGTCAACTCAATAACATTGTTAGATAGGACCAAAGATGTTAGAAGGGTCCAGATGGAGTATGTCGCCGGGAATTGTAAACAAACAAACGCCTGACGTGGCTGGTATCAATATGGCCGACTAATCAAAAACTTGAGGAAATATTAGTCAGGAGGTGTGTAAGCAGGGTTAAAATATAGAGTTTTCAACTTAAAACATCTATTAAAGAGCATAATACATTAATTTACCATAAATAATACCAGTCTGATGTGTACTTCAGAGGTTAAAGCAGTATGGCGGCTGGCTAATTTGGTGGCTACCTCTCCCCCCTCTTGGCATCACTCCCTTCTCCTTCATTCAGACCTTCTGCTACCCCCGTGGATAGGATAGTGTCCAGACCTGTAATTCTAAGACCGTGGTGGCGAGGTTAACATCAGTGGCGCACTCAAGGTGGATTTTAAGGAAATGTGTGACAAATTTTAGAATAATGGTTAATTTCCTACAAGGTAATATTACCGTTTTACTTGCACCTGTTGTGTCAATTTAACTGTTAGGATTTAAGAGTATATAATTCCCTAACCATTCAACAAACTTCGGCTGGAAATGTTCAAGGTGACCAGATCTCTTCCCCACTTTACCATACGGAAATTGCTTAAACAGCACAATTTTACATCTACAAATCTTAATTTTCCCGGGGGAAAGTCCACCGGACCCCCACCCCTCATATTATGGAAAGGGAATCTGTGTTACTACTTGATAACACTCCTTGGTTCTGGACCCCAACCCTCCCTCCCCCCCCCCCGGAATAAATCTCCTGGGTGTGCCCCTAGTATAGATGATGTTTCCAAAACAACACCGACCAACTTCGACGGCTGATTCCTTGTAAAAAAAAAATAAGCTGAACATATAGAGAGTACACGGTGTCTACATTTAATGTTAACGAAGTAATAAACCTTTTGAAATTCTAATTTTTAAACGTGATTTTCCCAAAATGTGGAAGACTAAATTACTCTGAACATCACTTTATGTTGCTAGACTCTTCTAACCAACAGCAAATCCTGGCAAAGATCTTACACCGTTATAAAAATAACAGGAGTGGCCATCTTATACTTGCAAACAACTTCTGCAGCCTCACGAAATTCGACAATTGGATTACGGTTTATTGAGTTACGTGACTTAAGGTGGCCGTCGGGGTGAATATTTTTTACGAGTTCGAGGCCTGAAATTGCGGAAGCGATATAAGGACGAGACATCACGCCTCTTCCTAGCCTCTAAGCGCAAGTATCTGAATTGCCGTGAATATTCTCGCCGACAACGCACTTGTATGAGACTTTTCAGTGGTGACCCTCTTATTTTATGACGCATTAAAGATAAAGGAGCATTGTAAGCGCCCATGTACATTTTAAAAGGTTCTGCGGCAAGATTGAGTACTTATAATAAGACCGTGAAAACTCCCCATTTTATTATTTTCAGCCCCTAGAATATATACGTTAATGAGTAGTACTACCCGCTAGACCAGTCTTTACCTCTGAGAAGTGAGTGCGCTGCTGTATGATGACAACGACTTGCTTGTATGGCAGGGGAGTAGCCAGGGGAGGTAACGGGCCGTCACGTAGTACAATCAATGCACTAGCACAATAGTAACGTAACGTAATGTAACGTAACGTAACCAAACGTTTATTAGGAGTTGCTATTATACATGGACAACATCATGTTAATTACGATGCTGCTAAAATGTTAGCCGACATAGATCCACGAATTTGTTATAAGACATTTAATGTAACAGTGACAAGAATACTAAGTACAGATTACGTTCTCACTATGCTTCCATGTGCTGTGCTGTTTGCTAAAAGTACTCGCCGTGTAACCATCCGCGATAGAATACGTGTATTTTTACGTATTAGCGAATGTAATCCCTTGTATTTTAATGGTTATATTACGATTGATTATGCTGCTATGTAATGTTTTTCAGATGGGCGATATTATTCATTGGGCAGCATTTGTAGCAGATGCTGGTGGCTACAGCAAGATACCAATGTATATTACGAAGATAATTTTTAAGAAATATTTAAGGCGGCACGATATAGTAGTTGTTTGTCTAGTGTGTGCAATTCGTTAATCCAATTTCAATACAAGTTGGTAATTGTTGTAGTGCAAGCCACAGTTCTAATATTATCGTCAATTACGTGTTATTAAAACGTATATTTCCATCTCTTGCGAAACTGTAGATGCACCAGTACTGTAGTCGCCAGAACTGGTGAGGTCTCCCAGCTGCGGGGGTGAGGAAACCCTGGTACGAGGGGGGCTAGGGGTGGAAGAGAAAGTAGGCCCCGCCTTCACGCTGCGCTGCGTGTCATTTAAAACACATTGGTCTTCGTATGCTCTGCAGTATTGGCAAGACTGTAAACAGTAGCGAATAGCGCGCGGCCGAAAAGATAAAAAATCTATTTATAGCAAGAAAATTAAATCATTATAATTGCTGTATTTTTATTATTGTATTAAAAATGCAAATTTTGTAATACACATCACTAAAATTTCAAAACTGTTGCAAACAAACACAGCCTATCCTTTCCTGTTGTTTAAAGCCGTACTGAGGGCAGAGGTTACAGGCAATCAGTAAAATATCTGATAGAGAGTTGGTTTTCATTTCAAAATGTTGCTTACGTAAATATCCAAAAAGAAGTTTTAGGATTTTTTGAAATTCTACTCCCAAGCAGTAAAAAAAAAAAAAAAAAACGTTTTTATGAATCACCTATATCACTGGAATACAATTGGCTATCGTCGTGATTTTTACTTCAATTGGTTACGTATACAAATGCCTGTCAGGTCTCCAAGACGTTTCGAAATTTGATAATTAAGGGGGTAATAAGGTCCATCCTGGAATAGATATCGACCTATCCGCTATGTCCCAAGCAATCCTCCGGCAGACTCTAGGAAGACAACTTTAGTATCAGTGCATGACAGTAAGAGTAGCCAGATGTGTCCAGTTTGTAGTGGTACCCATGTTTTACCTAAATGCCAGACATTCCTCTCCAAGTCAACAGATGAGAGGAGTGTGTCATAACCCACGGATTGTGTTTCAATTGCTTGCGAGCAGGACATACAGCAGTAAATTGCTTATCAAAATTTCGATGTCAACAGTGTCAGTGCACACATCATACATTAATTCATTGGTCACAGGAAAGGAACACGGGTGAGACAGATTCATCTCCTACATACATTGAGGGTCAAGAGGATGGTGGTAGTACCACTGTTGCAATGTGCTCCTCATGTATTTCCGAGGATAGTGGTCCTGTCAGCACTGTTTTGCTGACAACAGCTCTTATTCAGGTGCAGGACAGCAGCGGCAAGTATCAGGTTGTGCGCGCATTATTGGACAGTGCATTTTAGGCGTCATTCATAACAGAGATGTGTGTACAACGCCTGGAGCTCACGAGACATAAGGCAGGTGTGAACATTTCTGGTATACGGCACACCAGGGGGTCTATTCACTAACTTTTAAGGTAACCTTAACTTGAGAGTTACGGCCAGTCACCTTAACATTTACCGTAAAATTTCCCGGAGCGATTCAGTAAGCATTTTGCTTACTTTAACTTGAAAGTGAGCGACCGTAAGTTAACAGATGAGTCTACTGTGGTGTTAACTTACTGGCTTGCCGTAACTTAATTACAAATGTGTAAAAATCATGGCGGATTAGTGAGGTTAGAACATTTCGTAGTCCGAAACGACGGTAGTGAAATTAATTTATGTTGGATTTGCGAAAAATCCATCGTAACTTAAATCATTATTATTTTAGATGGAAAAACCATTAAGCTCATGTGTATATTCGTCTTAATAAAATATTCGTACAGTAGGCCCTATCTGCCAAGTGACGAGCCGTATTTTTGACGTAATTATCGGTGTTGCATATTCGTGATATTAATTTTAAACAGCTCGCGTTTTGTCATTAATTAACAAGTGTCTGTGTTTTAAGCGAAGGGTTGGTTGTTCAAATTGCGTGTGGAAACATATAATATTCTGTGTCAGACAGGCTTGCTTTAATACTCTTGTATGTTAGTCTTTTCTTTTTTCAAATCGCTGCTACATAAAATAAATGTGTTTGATTGAGCTTTTAAGTTACGCGTCCCAAATAAACCATTATAATTAAAATCAGTGCAGTATACGAGCTAGGTTATAGTTTAGAAAATTGCACATCAGTACAGTAACTTTGGCCTTTTGTTAAGCCCATATTGCTACAGTTCAATTTTTTTTTGTTTGAGAAATTGAAGTCTTCCTATCCAACTAATTACCCACAGAACTAACTTGAGCCAGTCGTCACATTTCAATATACAGATGTCACAAAGTCACCCCTGTTTACAGTAAGTTATATGTTAAAGTTCATACCAAATAAAAATTTACACCCTCTGTAAAACAGCGTTAACATGACTGTGTAAACTATTTTGAGTAATCATAATACCCTCACAATTGGACTGACGCCTGCAGACAACTACTTATCCTCTCAAATCGTTTTCCCTCAACAAGTGCTTCGTGAACTTCCGCACATACCTACCTGTCACCAAATCTCCCTGCAACACATTCCACTACCTATATATACTCCGTTCACTCTAAGTTGAGTTCTGAAGTAAACAAATAACGTAATATCATTGCAGTTTGCTAGATTCTAATAGGCTCAATTTGTGCAGCGCGCCGACGTACTATTTCCAAGCGACAAAACTGTGTACAGTCGGGCCGCGTTCCGTTACTGCTGAAATCACCGAAATTACTGAGTTTACTGCCGGCAGTATCGAGACAGTTTCAGTGTTAGTGGAAATCGTGTTTGTCTCAGTGAGAATAGTTTCGGAACGATCGGGAATACAATAATAAAAGAGTTTGTAAATATAAACAATAAATTGAATCAACTGATATGAGAGAACCATTTTTAATTTGAACATAATTTATTAAATAGTATTATACCAAAAACGCGGGTAGTTTACGAGTGCATGGTCGTTCTACCCTCTTCTATTAATAAGTATAATTTACTTATATACACATACAGATAGTCAAATTGACCTTGTATTACTTTAGTTAGATTGTTTTACATGTGCCACAGTCACAAAAATCCTCTAATTATATCACCTAACCTTGGTAACATTCATAAGTTCTAGACTAATTTTTAAAACTCCCGCCATCACTTATTTTACTGACACTACACAACCTCTGCAGCTCCAGTAATCTCAGTAGTCGCCTAGCCTCGCACAGGGAGCTTACACGAAAGCCCGCGAAAACAACCGGTAGTTGTTGCAGCAGCTGAATAAGGTTTTTTTTTTTTTAAATTCTAGCCAATAAAAGTTTTATGTTATGGTGTTGTTTGCATGTGGTAGTAAACCTCTAAAAACAGTTCACAAAAATTGGTTAATATTTGCAGAATGTGTTTAATTCCTGAGCTCCTTTCACGAATTTTTCTTCTTTGTGGTTAGTAATTCAAGTCATTAAAAATCGTTAAGTTATTATTCTCCTTGATGTTGGACTTGTACATCACCTGGTGTACTTATACAGTATATTCAATGAGGGTTGTGTATATTTCTTGTACATAAGGTTTTAATTGCTGTAAACTTGACGAATTCCTATGCTACTGTATTGTTATGTACTTAATGTAGTTCAACGGAATAATAAATACATACATACGAATTATTATTATTCCTGAGACCAGTTGAGTTTAGTATAGTGTATTTTTCTAGCTTCTCATTATTTCATTAGAAGGCACTTTAACATCTATAGTGCATTATTTGGTGCAGCTGTAGGAACTTCATCATCGTATGATTCTTGTTTATTAAGGCCGTGTCCGAACTCGCTGAAATAGTACTCTCTCGTCCACTCTTGACGTCACAGGTAATCTCAAGTTTGGGGCACCAAATATATTTTCGCGAAACCTTTTTCCACCAAAGCTTTCTAATGGCATTAAACTTCAAGTGAATATTTTGAAAATATGTAATTGAGGGCACCGTCACCAATGGTTGTGTGCAGAGGAAGCAGACGTTTTTCGTTCGATTAACCACTTACCTTTAATTATCTGTAATCGCCCCACAACGTAAAATTTGCAGAGCTTTAAATAATGCCCAGGCGAAGTCGCTGTTAGTAGCAGGGACAAAGTATAGACTGCTTTTCGCGTGGACAGCTATAGCTATTTATCCTGCAACATATTTTGTTCAACTAGCCGCTTGGATATTCTAACACTTGAAGTTTCATTTAAAGTGAATATTATGAGTTACAAATAATATTTGCGAGCAAAGCCGCGGGGGACTGCTAGTCCAATATAATTTTTTATATTTTATTCATTACATCAAAATGAAGGTCTGTACCAAATATAATATATTTGCGACTTTTTCCGTAGTCGGGCCAATTATTGTTCTAACTTGCCTGACGTATGCAATGAATATGAAACAAGTGGTAATCGGCATAGAGTTAATTTCGCAATTCTCTAATAAGGACAGCGAAAGCGTGTGCGATGACAGAACTCGCTTAGTCATAGAAAGCAGTTCTCCCTCTATGCAGGAGGTGGTCTGAATTTGAAGTTAGAACCCCAACCCTTCCTCTTTTCCACCGTTAGGAGTATAAGTTTCCGCCATAATTAGTAGGAGCCGCAGCTGTTAACTGCTCGTCAGAAACATAAACTTATGGAGCTATAAATTTTGTATTGTGCCCCACTCCTAAAATGGGGGAGCACACTGGTATATACCTATTAATTTGTCACCGGAATTTTGAACATCTCTTCCTGAAAATGAAATTTATTATAACGATAGCGAATACTCAGTTTTGGTTCGGTCATGACGTTATTTCTATACCATAATTTCTGGTTGGGCGCGGAGAGGTTGTAAGTAAAGTCACACATGGCGACAAGCATCATAGTGACTTTACCGCGCCTTTGACACTTTTAGGGATTTATTGTCCCTTTGTGGTAGATGCAGTGTGGCTGGGGTCTTGACAGCCTACATGACTGCAGGCAAGCTGAGGGCCAGTAGGCTGAGATATTTCGTTTGTACGTATTTTTACTCAACGGAAGATGTACAATAATCACTCTGTATTCACGAGCTCAGTAGTTAGGAATTCATTTATTAGCGTGAAATAACTGAAAACATTTATTTAGTATTAAATAAATAAATTCCGTATTCGTGATTTTTTTAATTACATTTTTAAACTGAACGCTACACGAAATTATTTATTTCCTATTAATATGTATATTCTGATTATCTCGCGCATGCACATTACAATACATATATTGCGCGATGATGTTATTTAAATTACATGTCTCACTTAAAACAGTGGATAACTATAAATATTTGCTTTGCATGTTTAAACCTTGAATTTAATCAATTCACAGCAAATTCTTTATCTAAAACATTTGTACATAATTTAAATAAAAAAATACGGTAATTTATTTGTTTGGTACCGTATCTTGTTTTTCCCACGCGTTATGATTATAGTATCTGAATTGGCAATTTCATAATTCGTGAATTTATTTTATCCCTAACTCTAGCGAATACGGAGAGATTACTGCATAAGTATTGATATATACACGTCACGACACGTACATTTTGCATTTAAATTTTCTAAATAACATGAAAATCCGCAATCGGTGAACATTTGTAATCCGTGTAATGGATGTTACAGTTGATTTATTGAAGTTATTTACATTTCATAGCTTTTAATCAACGTATCATAAATAAGAAACATGTAATGGTGTAACTTACATCCTCACATCTGTTCAACTTTGATAACTACAATTAAGTTAGTATTGCGCAATTACGCAGGTAGCCTACTCTAACATACACTTTACAATACGCGTATAGGGGGTTCGTGATACAACGAGAGCTCTTGAAGACCACCTTGTCTACAATAATACACAATATATTACTTATTATGACATTAGACGTTAACTTTTGATTACAAAACAATCTACATACCGAACTGTTTTGTTACTTAGGCTGCTTTGTTTATATTAAACGGTGGTATACATTACCTGAAAATAAAGAAGGAACTAGGGTATCAAAAGTACTCATGCTACCCTGAATGACCTATAGTCATCGTTACGTGCTGGGTGTGCATACGTTCCTAAAGGGTGTTCGGTATAAAGTGAGCACTCAATAAAGCCCTGCTAAAGTTATATTATCAGCCAACTCGTATCTTTCCGCACGTAACGGCTGACGACGGGAAATATCTAACGTCTCTGGACACGTCACTTGATGTCTGCGCGTGCAAGATAAATTGTGCAGTCAGTAGGAACCTTTATAGTTTGATTAAAAAAAAGTTAATTAATGATATATAATACAAATACACCTGTTTCAGTTGATTAAAGTTCAGTATTGTATTTGAACAGGAAAATACACGGAACTACATTCAGCAAATCGCTGCCAACCGTACAAGTTGTAAGATAACTATTGTTGATGTTGAATCATGTGCAGTAACGGCTGGAGATTTTTTCAAAGGTTAAATCTTTAGTGCTCACTTTATTCCGAACGACCTATACAAATATATATTACAGACATTCAAATATGTAAATGTTGTTTTGTATTTACTTTACCTTACACTACAGGTACCACGAGAAGAAGTTAAACCATTGATTATGAAATGATGAAGAAATGAAAGAAAGTAATTCTGGTCTTTAAGAAACTGACGTGACAGAATTTCACAACAGTAACAGATAAGCATAATTAACGTTTTCGTATTTCAGCTGAGTTTATAATAATGTAACCTGCTGTCTTACGGTTCTGTCATATATCGAGGTGCTATTTTCCAGTAGAGCATTCGAAGATTGCACAGATGCCAAGAATGTTTACAAGCAGACCTTTGATCTGTTGTATTTAGACATAAGCTTCTCGCGGCATGAAAATATGCATTATACTAAATAACCTCATTCAATAAAGGTTTCTCCTGAAAGAATGAATTTATGTTTTTCTATTTTAATTACTGGTTTTGCTTGCATGGTTCTGTAGTATTACAACGTAACTTCATCCACAAAAATCTCGACCTGAAATGTGAATCCACTACTTGATTAACGCCTGGACACTTTAGCTACAGCTTACATAAAATGTCACATGTAAACAAATTCATCTGTTGTAGACACAAAAATTTAGTAGTTCACGTGTTGGTCAATACACATAAGTCTCAATATAACTTAACGGTTCATTTCATTTTGTTCTGAACAGTATGTGATTTGTTGACGTATAATAATAACCTACATAATGTACATCTGAAGTAATTTATTCAATTGAAGATTAATTTTTTATTAGTGTTGCAGATTGTATCGGTCCACATGTTTGGCGATAGTGATTTTTTGATTCTTAAAAACGTAAACGGGAGCCGGCATTGTAAAATCGCTCCGTAAGTTTGGTTACTAACTGGTTTTACTTGTGTCAAGACAAAATTACAGCATGGCGGCACGTTAATTTGTTACTTTATGTAATTTCCCTTTCAATTTTTTTTCTAATGACGAAGCTGAGGCGTGTAGTTTTCTCTTACACTCCGCTATAAGCATCACACACATACGAAAAAAAAAAAACCCATACAGAATGACATCTAGGCCGGTATTCCTAAACACAAGGTACTACATAAGTGCTACCATCTCAGGTGCTCGGGTGTATTCCTAAACGTCCTGAGATGGTATCGGATAAGTCACGACCACGGTCGTAGAAGAACAGGTCTGGACACTCGCCTGGAAACTTGACTCCCTTGTTGTTTGGATGTAGTTCACTAAGTTCACGACAATGCTATAGGTTTTTGGCGCTGCTGTTAGGGCGGTCGGCTCAAACTCCGCCCACTCCCCCCCCCCCCCACTTAGATAAACAATTTATCAAAACGTATTTTTTATCAATTTATGAAATACTTCCTTCGTTCACAAATTTAAGAAAAGGCTCCAGCAATCTTTATTTACTTTATAAATTTAACAATGGAAAAAAGTGGGCGGAGTTTGAGTCCGACCGCCCGGAAAACAGCGCCAAAAAGTACGACATTCTCGGTAACTTGACGAACTGCAGCCAAACAACAAGGGGGTCAAGCAAAATACATTGTTAGATAGGCGAGTGTCTAGACCTGTTCTTCTACGACCGTGGTCACGGCTTATTATTTACCGTGCTGTGTGCGGCTATAAACAAATGAAGGTGACGCTGGGCAGTGCTTTGTTATAGAACAAGTAGCAGTGATTTTCAACAGCAATTTAACAAAAGTACGTTTATTTTATAAACTTAAAGTGTAATGTATTACATTTAAAATGGTTTTAAACCAGAAGTAATCATAAATACAACAATTTAGATTAAAAAGTACTAAATATACCTTTCGATATATAAGTATTGCAATAAAATAACAATTTCTTGTGCAAAGTAAAAAAAAAAAGTTGCTATACATGTGGACGTCTTTTGCGCGTTCGAGGCCTTGAAATGCAGAAGCTATAAGATCGAGAAAGCACACGCATAATTCATTACCCTAGCCTCTAAGCGCAAATAACTAACTGGTGTTCGGTCTTCTCGCCAACAACACACCTCTACGAGACATAGATGTAATTTTGACGATTAAAGTTAGTTTTTCACGCCTGTACCCTATAAATGATTACGCACCAAAATTTTAACTAAAAAAAAAAAAAAAAAAAAAAAAAAAAATAAGTTTGGCCGCTTGACAATATGCTTTATGACTACTGGTGAACCTGAAATTGGCATACACATATGTAACGTTCTTTGAATTGTATTCCTAAGCAGACTTCATTCATGTGCGTTGAGAAGTTTTCGAATAATCTGGTAACAGCCGAATCTTGGCACACCGCATACAGCCACCATAATGACGTACACACGTATGCAGGACCACTAAGGTTTTTTTAAGCCTACTTTTCATTGTCCGTTTGTAAGTTTCTCAAATTTTTCCCCACATTAAAGAAAACGAACATACGGAGCGAATGTAATAAAAAAGGTTAAACATATAGTACAGTAGACTAAGTTGATTTGGCTTTTATGCACATTGTTCATATTTTTCATAAAGGCGGTCATTTTAATTGTTTTTTTTTTTTGCATGAGATATTTAAATTTTTAAAGACACGAGCTATTTAAATTAACCTATCAAAACGCTGGCAATGTGAATATGTTTTCTTGGTCAAATGAGATATCTACACTAACCACGCATCTGTAAATCACCTAACTCGATACATATGCTTGATATTAACGTATTTTTAGCAGATTATATTCAATTTTAAACACTGTATGATTCAAGATAGATTTGATTAGTACCGCGTGGAGAAATGTATGATAAAGTAAATCGAAAAAAGTAATTTCAATGTTTCCGTGAAATAAATGATAGTTTAAAATTGACTTCAAAGTGTTTTATTCTTTTACTAATATAAACTACTTAATCTTCAATTATTTTGACACTATTGAGAGTGTTATTTTGCTTTACATTTTAAGAAATTACATTTGCTGTTATTTCCAGGTTAACGTTTCTGCCACTATATTTCACTTCAGAGAAAAATTAGAGGACGTATTTCCGACATATTTTTCATTTTTAATTTAACTCACTTTGTCACGCATATCTAAGAAGGTAATTGTGTATTTGATGTTATTAGATGATTCAATGTTTATAATAATGAACGTCCTCTATTTTCCAAGATTTAATGTTATGAATTTATTATTTTTTCTATAATAACTGGGCCGACTCTAAGAAAATTTCATTAAAAAAAAAAAAACAAAAAACAAAAAAACTTTATTGTTCGAACTTTGGTTTAATTAGTTCCAATTGTTGTATGTCCACTATTTTAGAAGGTAGCATCACATGAAGTAACAAAGATATATTTCGTATTTTTGTATCTACATAATCAATTTGAATTATTTTGGTTTATTTGCACCAAATAGAGGAAAGTAGTCTTATTAGTTAAGTTTGTACTTTCTCGATATATGTACATATCATTCGTAGACAAGTGTACAAGTGTGTTTACTTTAAAAATTAAACTGTTATTTTTTTTTTTAATGTGGTCACTTACCTTGAGATTTTCCTCTCGGCAAAGGACCGAAGGAAAAAATATTACGTTAAGAGCTTCATTGGCACGCCTATTAAATGCCGTATCATCTCTACGCACAATCCAACTGAACCAGCGAGCAGATCTTCTGTCGTACGAACAGCTTCTTGAGTTAGACTTTTACGAACCTGTAATTTGTTTTTATGTATTTAACTACGTTTTTAATTACAACGGCAATATAATGGAGATGTTTTTACAAACCTGAAAGCGTAAGTACTGTATTTATAGCACGCTAACGGTTTTGGAAACATCTCGTTACAGTTTTATTATATTTTTTTCGTAGGTGTGTATATCGTGAACACATTTAATTATTTCTTAAACTTTTATTTGTAATGCTGATTAAATGCAATTGGTTCTTCACGTAAAAAATATAAAATACAATTTGTTTTACTTCACTAGTGAAAATTTTATTTCGGATTGAAAATATTGGAACGTTTGTTAATAACAACATAGTCAAACCGACTGAATATAAGTGAAACACATTGTATCTCATAAATATGTGTTTAAATGAACATTATATTACAATTTTGCATTTGCATATTTTCTAAGTAGGCCGGTTTACTATAGGTGCCTATCAACTTGCATCACTCCTGCGAGCCCTCCATGAAACAATCGTGTACATCTCCAACCCCTCCCTCAGTTTGAAAAATAAAGGCTGCAACCAATTACACGTAAATTCAGTCAGCGGTTTTCCTGTGGCCCCAATCAGAAGACATCTTAAAGTCAGTCCTTTCCACAAAACACAATGCACACTTATACTTTTGAAACACAAATTTGTTGAACAGCTTGCTCTCTTTACTAGCCTGTTGGCAACTGAACTGTGAACTATGAATACATGTGCCCCCTTTTATATGGTAGGACACACACACACACACGCACACACACACGCGCGCGCGCACACGCACACACACACGCACGCACACACGCGCACACACACACACACGCGCGCACACACACACACACACGCGCGCGCACACACACACACACACACACACACAAAATTTGGTTCAATATTACTCTCTATGTCAGTGTATTAATGCACGTACATTCAAAAATTTAATTTAATACCAAATTTCTAGTAAATTTAATTTCATTTATACCTATTTAATTAATTTTGCTTTTTAATCAAAGGTCTGTACACATTTTTAGGTCAATAACAACATTAGTTTAATATTACACTTACTCTCATAGTGTTCCGTAGTTAAACGTACACAGATATAATTTTTTTTACATTGTACGTCAAAACCGTGAAAAAAGAATATTTTTGAGATTCCCTCTAAAGAAACACAAATTTAGCACTAATTTGTGGTGCATGAGGTATTCACGGTAAACAATAATTGCTAATTTCAAATAATAATTATTTCGATAAGTGGTGGTTAACTTGAAATTTCATTGGCGAAGAAAACTATTAATGAACTACAACTTTTTTTTGTTTGATAAGCACAATCCTGAAATTCCGGCTATAAGCAGCACAAATTGAACTTTCATTCGTGATACATGAGCGATTCACGAGAAACAATTATTTCGAAGAGTAGTAGCTAACGTGACGTCAAATTAGTAAATAACGAACTATTGAGCTGTAATGTTTTTACTGTTTAGCCGAAAAATTTATATTATCTGCTAGAAACAGAACAAATTAAACACTAATTTGTAATGTAAGAGTGAATCGGGGTAAATATTATGTAGGTAAACGGTGTTTAACTTGACGTCAGTTCAGAAATTTTTTAATATACCGTCTATAAATAGCACAAATTGATTACTAATTTTTGGTGTATGATATAACTTAATGTAAATTTGGCCAATGCTTTGAATTTTAGAATAATTGTTGTAATTGTACATCACAAATTTTGAAATTTAGTAACAAATAATCCCTAATTAAGCACTAAAAAATGTGCATTTCTAAATTTTCTCAATACTGCCGTGGCATGCGTTAATTGCAAATGTGGCGGATAGGCACATTACCACATTTATACATTTTGGATAGTGCACACCAGTCTGTGCAGCATGCAGGATGGTGTGCGCCAATACCTGAGCAAGAGGCCTTTTTGCTCACAGGCAATTTCATGAAGAATTTGTGCGCCCTAGAGCAGCTTGTTATGATCACCCTACAGTTTTGCAACAAGCTGTAGGCCGAAAGGATTTTTTCACCGTCTTATTTTTGCGCGACGACATTTATACATGAATCTAATCTATATCTTTATATAGTAGACTTTAGTCTTTTAAAAATGCGTACTATTTGAACACAAAGGAGCTTTTTGTTACCAAAGTTAAACCTTCACTTTTTCTACAATTAATCGGATTATTAAACACCAATATTTAATTCCTTCATTTACGTTGCTTCAAACATTATTATACTAAAATATTTTAATACAGTTTCGTAAGTAATAATGCTATAAGCTTCTAGTAATGCGGTTTAACGCAGTCTCGTGGTTTCACATTGCAAATATAGTGAATGCAAGAACTATGGAGTACATGCACCATAAAAAAGTAAATTCTCAATCAGATCAGTAATTAATATGTCGCAAGATATACAATGTGGAGTAACAAGTGTTTAGACAATCATCTTATTTTAAGTTATCTGAGGGGTAAATTCTTCTGCTTTCGTAAACAATATAGGAAGCTGTACTTTTTTTTAAATATTCAGTGTCAAGTTTATGTAAACACCGAGGTTTTTAACATCTTCACTTAAAGTGATAACTGAGTCACCTATGCTTACCTTATTCAAAGTGTCATTGATGACTGACTAACGAAGTCTCTCGTGGTGCCTATTAGAATGGCTTGGGATTTGTTGGGAATTGTGTATAAGCCATTTACTCTAAACTACGCAAGTATTGAGACTAGATTTATCGTTAAGCGACGAATCGTTGAATTGAAATAGTTTAGTTTTGAAGATATGCATACATTTGAAGGTCATAATGAAAACAGTAATGGGTACAACTCCAAGCCCTGAAGAACATAATTTTCAGCAGTAGAAAAACTTCAGATATCTGGCCGCGCACCACATTCCATTAATATCTTACACAAGTAGGATTCCGTACAGAGCAGCGAATCATGAGAAAAACGAAAGTATTTAGTTAGTTTGATCAAAAGTATATCATAGTTTGCTGTGATTAAGGGATTTTGGAAAGCCTATCAGTGCTAAGAGTGATACTAAATAATACTGAGCCATGGGTAAACGTGTTACAAGTTTAGCAAAAATTTACGTGTGGGTAATTCTCTGAGCTCTTTAGGATAGAGGTCTTAAAATTAGGAATAAAAGAGTTTATTTAAGTTATTGATTTACTAGCTCACAACTCTTACAAAAATATACAAAATAGCAACCTACTATAACTTTCACAACACCCTTATTCATGCACACAATTACTACTGTGCCACAGAAACGTTAATTAACTTTGACAATTAAAGCAAAAAAATAGTAACCATTAACAAAGACCACAAATCACAATAAAAGTTCAGTCGTATATCCAATCAACAATCTTTCAAATAGTGACAATGTACAACCGTAACAGTCCGAAGTGGTGATGGCTCACCATGTGCTGCGCAGCACCCCGAATGCACCACCGTCATCACTCTTGATGAGGTCGTCTTCGGTTCGACTCCCGTTGCACACCTCCTGGTAGTCCGTCGTTCCGCAGCCGCAGTCCTCTTGTTCCGCCCAATACTGCTCCGAAGGCATGTGCCTGTAGCCTCACAGTAGACTCTGACATACCCAAGATGTCTTCACCTATCTCTCTCCACAAGCATAGCACCTTCTTCTAGCACAACCAATAACGAACTCTCTCCAAATCTGTTGATTCGGGGCTTATATGCTTCGGCCGAACCATGGGGATTCACCG